>ONZH01010964.1:0-23606 GCA_900303285.1 Rhinella marina | reverse complement strand
AGGCCACCGAGTGGCACCATAACAGCAGCTGCAAAAGGCATCAGCAGTCGAATACATTTCAAGGCCACAGAGTGGGAGAGGCAGCAGAAGTCGTACTAATTTTAATGAGACAGAATTGCACAGAGACATACCCTGGGAGAGGCAGCAGCAGTCATAAAAATTTAAATGCAACATACCGTAGAGTGGCACAATTACACAATTAAGAGGTAGCGGCAGCTAGGACACAGCGTGTGTAGGCGGCGGCAGCAGCATGAGTAGGCCACAGAGTGGCACAATTACATAATTTGGAGGTAGCGGCAGTTTAGGACCCCAGTGTGTGGAGGCGGTGGCAGCAGCAGCAGCATACCGTAGAGTGGCACAATTACATAATTTGGAGGCAGCAGCAGATAGGACACAGCGTGTGGAGGCGGCAGCAGCATGAGTAGGCCACAGAGTGGCACAATTACATAATTTGGAGGCAGCGGCAGATAGGACACAGCATGTGGAGGCAGCGGCATCAGCATGAGTAGGCATCAGAGTGGCACAATTACATAATTTGGACATAGCAGCTAGGACACAGCGTGTGGAGGCGGCGGCAGCAGCATGAGTAGGCCACAGAGTGACACAATTACATAATTTGAACGTAGCGGCAGCTAGGACACAGCGTGTGGAGGTGGCAGCAGCATCATCAGGCCACAGAATGGCATGGTGACATAGCGTTGAGGTGACAGCAGTAGCAGCATGAGGAGACCTGATTGTTGAGGTGGCAGCAGCATCAGAAGGCTACATATTGGGTCAGTGGAGAGGTGGGTGGCAATACCAGTCACTGGTAAAGATGCTGGGTGGTAGAAGGAGCAGCTGGTAGATGTGTGGCATCAGGCGGGTGGCAGCATCATAAGAGTGGCTGAGGCAGGTAGCCTGAAGAATACAGTCTCATTTGTCAATGTTTGGGTGACGCATCATGGCTGATCTAATCTGATGCATCAGGCGTTGGTGGGTGGAAATCCTGGCTGATCCACGCCTGATTCATCTTGACAAAGGTGAGTCTTTCCACATTTTGGAAGGACAGGCGAATTCTCCTTGGGGTAACTATGGCCCCCGCCACACTGAACACCCGCTCTGATGCCACACTACTAGCCGGGCAGGACAGCTTCTCCAGTGCAAAC
The DNA here is from genome assembly GCA_900303285.1 of Rhinella marina. Classification (NCBI taxonomy): domain Eukaryota; kingdom Metazoa; phylum Chordata; class Amphibia; order Anura; family Bufonidae; genus Rhinella; species Rhinella marina. The sequence goes on along the minus strand of ONZH01010964.1, from coordinate 22,461 downwards.
TCGGCCAGTTGCGGCCACAAATCCAGTTTGGCTGCCCAGTAGTCCAGCGGATCTTCAATGTGGGGTGGCAGGGTGCTGTCCAAGTAGACCACCACTTGCTGGTTCAGGGTCTGCTCCTGGTCTACCTGCTGCTGCTGCTGGTGAGTACTTTCTGCACTTGGCGGGTGAAGAAAGCTGCTCATCAGCGACTCCAGACTCAAGTTGCTGCTGATGGAGCTGGTACTGCTCCTACCCCCCCACCCCCCACAGCAGCTGTGGCAGTGGTACGTGAGCACTGAGGGACCCCCCGGTCAGACCTGCGAGAGGATGGACGATGACGCAGATAGGCAGCAGCCAACTGACTACATAGGATGTCTCTATAGTACTTCAGTTTGTCATCCCTCTCAGCAGGTGAAAAAAAGGCCTCCATTTTAGACCGGTAGCGAGGGTCCAAGAGGGTGGAGAGCCAGAAGTCATCCCTCTGCTGGATGGTGACTATTCGGCTGTCACTACGTAAGCAAGTGAGCATGCTTCGGGCCATTTGCGCAAGTGACTCGGAGGGACTCCCTGCCTCCAACTCCACTGTATACTGCCATGGTGTCTCTGGGTCATCTGCCTCATCTTCCTCATCTCCCTCTACCTCCTCTGGCTTCTCCTGCTCCTCCTCTTCTGTCACCTGGGTAGAAAGACCACTAAATGCTTGTGCTCCAATGTCCTCCTCCTCCTCCAGGTCAGCCCCCACTGGACTCATGTGGCCGTGAGATGCAGTCTCCACGTCTCCAGTCCCCTGACCAGAAAGATTTTGCAGCATCTGTTCCAGGACATGAAGCAGTGGAATGACGTTGTTCATACCGTAGTCCTGGCGACTGACAAATAACGTGGCCTCCTCAAAGGGCCTGAGCAAGCGGCAGGTGTCACGCATAAGCTGCCACTGGCTGACATCAAAATTACACAGGGGAGTACTCCTGTCCGCTTGGATCATTAAGAAATCGTTTATGGCCTTTCTCTGTTCGTACAGTCGGTCCAACATATGGAGGGTAGAATTCCAACGGGTGGAAACGTCACATATCAGCCTATGTTGGGGTACGCCATTCTGCCGCTGCAGCTCAAGGAGGGTGTGCTTGGCAGTGTAGGAATGGCTGAAGTGCATGCAAAGTTTCCTGGTCATTTTTAAAATGTTTTGCAGTTGGGTATAAGACTTGAGGAACCGTTTGACAACCAGACAACCAGAATACTCAGTCCTCCTTGGTGCAGCGTGGACACCATGTTCTTTACGTTATCTGTCACCATGGTTCCGATTTTTAGTTGTCGCGGAGAAAGCCAGCAATTGATTTCTTCTTTCATGACGCAAAGCAGTTCCTCCCCTGTGTGACTTCATTTGCCCAGGCAAACCAGGCGTAGAACTGCGTGACACCGCCGTGCCCTACACTGCACATGTGGTACGCTGGAGGAGCACTATGACTTGGCCCTGCAGTGGAGGCTGAGGTGGTGGAGAAGGAGCCGGACAGTATTAGCAGTTTGACAACGAGGAGGAGAAAGTGGCGTCACATGTTCAAGTTGCTCGTGTGGCTGGGCAGGAAGCACATTGACCCAGTGGGCCGTAAAGGAAATGTACTGGCCTTGACCGTAGTTACAACTCCACACGTCGGTGCTGCCGTGCACTTTGGCAGACACCGAAAGGCTCAAGGACTGGGCCACCTTCTCTTCTACATATGTGTGCAGGGCTGGGACTGACTTTTTGGCAAAGAAATGACGGCTTGGGACTCTCCACCTCGGCTCAAGCCATCAGTTCTCTGAACGGTGCAGAGTCCACCAGTTGAAAAGTGAGGGACTGCAGCACGAGCAACGCTGAATGCGCACTGCTGTCTCTTTGCAATCGCCTCGGTGAACGACTGCTGCCGTAATGAGTGGCGAGGAATAAGAGGAGGAGGAGCAGGAGCATCTGGAGCGGTAGATAATGACAGAAAGCTCCCTTCGGCAGAGGTGCTAGAGCTATGACTGCCTGAAATGGGATGCGTGCCACTGGGTGATGCTGATGTTGCTGCTGCCGACTGGACCGCCACATCTGAGCCACGGTTCTCCCAGGCCACTTTGTGGTGACGCTGCATATGTTGGCGCAGGGCCGTGGTGCCAACATTAGCACCCTGGCCACACTTCACTTTCTGACCACAGATTCTACATATAGCCATGTTCACCTCCTCAGGCGTCTTAACAAAAAACTTCCACACCATCGAGTAGGCGATTTTACCACCAACACTCCACAGTGACTGAGTGGTACCTCTGCTGCCTGGCTGAGCCCCTGCGCCGCTCTTTTCAAGGCCGGAAAGCACCTGAGAAAAGTGCGGTCTAACCCGTGCCTGTTTGGCTCCCAAACTTGCACTGCTGCCACTCCGCTGACTAACGGCCACACTACCGACTTGCTGCCTGCACCGCTGCCTGACGCACAAGCTGTCAGTCTCGTCTGCAGATGATGATAATGATGAAGCCCTTGCTCCCAAGTGCGATCGGCTACATCATCATCAACTACAGTTTGCACGTCGCTAATGTCCTTGTCGACTGTCTCCGTGTACAAAGCCTGACCGCTCTCAACATCACCTCCCACTACACTCTCCTAATCAGTACTTGACCACCTACTGGAAGGAGCGGATTTCTGCCCCTCCTCTTGGCTTCCAAGTAGCTGCTGACTGTCCTCAAGTATTTCGTCCTCGCTGTATGGTGGCGCAGAGCTCATAGCATATAGTACTTCTATGGCTGAGGGAACCGAAAAGGACAGAGGCAGGTTGAGGACAGGTGAGGGCATTGGAGCTGCTCCAGGCCCATGCCAACTAAGGGTTGTGTCTGACGAACCCACCGACTCTTGGCTGGGGGGTTTCAGATGTCATCTGGGAGGAAGTGGATGAGTCAACCATTCAAGAACATCTGGGTTGGTGGTCAACACATGACCACTAGATGACACCGGTAGCTGTGGCCTCGCCGAGTGACCCCTAATGCCACGTCCCCTTCCTCTGCTGAGACCTTTGCCTATTCCAGAAACATTTGTGCCACTGCCCCTCCCCCGTGAAGGGCCTGTCACCCCTATGTCTGACATACTGTTTGATAAAAAAAAATGTAAAATAAGAGGAAACTAAGAATCTCCCAAAAAAAATACTTTGTTCACTGCCTTGCACAACTGCTTAACTATTTCTGTAAGAAATACCGTCACCCACAGAGTGGGTTCAAAATGGGTAGCTGAAGTGCAGTACAATGGGTTACTGCACAGCACCACACACTATATGACGATTTTCTTTTTCTATGGTGACTGAAGCTGCAAATAGTTATTTAAAACGAACAAACCCAAAATCACGGATTCACAGTTTTTTTGGCAATTCAACTTCACTGACTTCGTTAGCACAATATCACGCTTTTCTGTTTGGATGGCGAATAACGCCGCAAATAGTTATTTAAAACTAACAACCCCACAAACACGGATTCACAGTTTTTTTGGCAAGTCAACTTCACTGACTTCGTGAGCACAAAATCACGCTTTTCTGTTTGGACGGCGAATAACGCCGCAAATAGTTATTTAATATGAACAAACCCACAAACACGGATTCACAGTTTTTTTGGCAAGTCAACTTCACTGACTACTATTCCAGAAACATTTTTGCCACTGCCCCTCCCCTGTGAAGGGCCAGTAACCCCTATGTCTGACATACTGTTTGATAAAAAAAATTTAAATAAAAGGAAACTAAGAATCTCCCAAAAAAATATACTTTGCTCACTGCCTTGCACAACTGCTTAACTATGTCTTTTAGAAATACCATCACCCACAGAGTGGGTTAACAATTGGTTGCTGAACTGCAATACAATGGGTTACTGCACAGCACTACACATTATATGACGATTTTCTTTTTCTATAGCGACTGACGCTGCAAATAGTTATTTAAAATGAACAACCCCACAAACACGGATTCACAGTTTTTTTTGCAAGTCAACTTCACTGACTACGTTAGCACAATATCACGCTTTTCTGTTTGTATGGCGAATAAAGACGCAAATAGTTATTTAAAACTAACAACCCCACAATCACGGATTCACAGTTTTTTTGGCAAGTCAACTTCCCTGACTACGTTAGCACAATATCACGCTTTTCTGTTTGGATGGCGAATAACGCCGCAAATAGTTATTTAAAACTAACAAACCCACAAACACGGATTCACTGTTGTTTTTTTGGCAAGTCAACTTCACTGACTACGTTAGCACAATATCACGCTTTTCTGTTTGGATGGCAAATAAAGCCGCAAATAGTTATTTAAAACTAACAACCCCACAAACACGGATTCACTGTTTTTTTGGCAAGTCAACTTCACTGACTACATTAGCACAATATCACGCTTTTCTGTTTGGATGGCGAATAAAGCCGCAAATAGTTATTTAAAACTAACAACCCCACAAACACGGATTCACTGTTTTTTTGGCATGTCAAGTTCATTGACTACGTTAGCACAATATCACGCTTTTCTGTTTGTATGGCGAATAAAGACGCAAATAGTTATTTAAAACTTACAACCCCACAAACACGGATTCACTGTTTTTTTGGCAAGTCAACTTCACTGACTACGTTAGCACAATATCATGCTTTTCTGTTTGGATGGCGAATAACGCTGCAAATAGTTATTTAAAATGAACAAACCCATAATCACGGATTCACTGTTTTTTTGGCAAGTCAACTGACTACGTTAGCACAATATCAAGCTTTTCTGTTTGGATGGCGAATAACGCCGCAAATAGTTATTTAAAATGAACAAACCCACAAACAGAAACGCTTTTCTGTTTGGATGGCGAATAAAGCCGCAAATAGTTATTTAAAATGAACAAACCCACAAACACGGATTCACTGTTTTTTAGGCAAGTCAACTTCACTGACTACGTTAGCACAATATCATGCTTTTCTGTTTGGATGGCGAATAAAGACGCAAATAGTTATTTAAAACTTACAACCCCACAAACACGGATTCACTGTTTTTTTGGCAAGTCAACTTCACTGACTACGTTAGCACAATATCATGCTTTTCTGTTTGGATGGCGAATAACGCTGCAAATAGTTATTTAAAATGAACAAACCCATAATCACGGATTCACTGTTTTTTTGGCAAGTCAACTGACTACGTTAGCACAATATCAAGCTTTTCTGTTTGGATGGCGAATAACGCCGCAAATAGTTATTTAAAATGAACAAACCCACAAACAGAAACGCTTTTCTGTTTGGATGGCGAATAAAGCCGCAAATAGTTATTTAAAATGAACAAACCCACAAACACGGATTCACTGTTTTTTAGGCAAGTCAACTTCACTGACTACGTTAGCACAATATCACGCTTTTCTGTTTGGATGGCGAATAACACCGCAAATAGTTATATAAAACTAAGGCCCCATTCACACGACCGTATATTTGCGGGCCCGCATTACTGCGGACCCGCAAATATACGGGGGCCGCCCGGCGTGTGTTCCGCAGCACTCAGAACACACGCTGTGCGGCCCCATTGAAAATGCCTATACTTATCCGTGCGCATGGACAAGTATAGGACATGCTTCAGGCTCTACCTGACACCCCTGGTGGCGGTGGGTGCCGGGGTAATAGATGTTGGGGTTAGTGCTGGCCATACTGGCAAGCACTAAGCCCAGTATTAGTAATCAGGGCCCTTTGTAGATAGCCATGATTACTATAACTGCAATGTTGTAAAAAAAACACACACACACACACACTTATAAAATATTTTATTGAAATAAATACTCCCCCAGACCCCTGTTTGACCATTTTATTTAAAAAATAAAAAAAGCTGTTCCGACGTAATCCACCGAATCCGACGTAGTCCTCAGCATTCACGATCCTGAAAAATAGAAAACAAACAAAAAAAACAAACAAACACAGACCACTTACCTCCTCAGGCTTCTTCTTTGTAGTAATTCCTCCCGTGAGGAGGGAGCTGCCAGGGAAGGTAAGTAATGTCTCTGTGTGTCTGTTTTTTTTTTGTTTTTTTTTTATTTGGGGCACTTGTCTAAACCAGGCACCCCCTGCTCTTCCGAGTGCTCAGCCAGAGCACCCGAGCGTACGAGCGATCGTCATTACCAAATACAACTTTTTTTGCCACTAAAACACCCCAAAAAGGGCTGAAATTTTCTCACTTCACTACACAACGGCTAATAAGCCCTTTCTTTTTATTCCCACTAATACACACCAAAAAAAGGCTTTAGAACATATAACTGCAGTGCTATACGCCAAATAAAACTTTTTTTTGCCAATACACACCAAAAAGGGCTGAAATGTTCTCCACTTCACCACACAACGGCTAATAAGCCCTTTCTTTTGTCCCCCACTAATACATGCCAATAAAAGGCTTTAGTACATACAACTGCGACGCAATATGCCAAATACAACTTTTTTGCCACTAATACAAGCCAAAAAAGGCTGAAATGTTCTCATTTCACCACACAACGGCTAATAAGCCCTTTCTTTTTATTCCCACTAATACACACCAAAAAAAGGCTTTAGAACATATAACTGTGGCGCTATACGCCAAATAAAACTTTTTTTTTGCCAATAATGCATGCCCAAAATGGGCTGACATTTTCTCACTTTACCACACAATGGCTAATAAGCCCTTTCTTTTTTTCCTCTCTAATACACACCAATAAAAAGCTTTAGTACATGTAACTGTGACGCTATACGCCAAATACAACTTTTTTGCCACTAATATACGCCAAAAGGGCTGAAATTTTCTCACTTCACTACACAACTGTTAAGAAGCCCCTTCTTTTTCTCCCCACTAATACACACCAAAAAAGGCTTTAGAACATAACTGCGGCGCTATACGCAAAAAACTTTTTTTTTGCCACTAATACATGCCAAAAAGGGCTAAAATTTTCTAACTCCACTATACAAAAGTTAAAAAAAAAGTTATTTTTTTCCCACTAATACATGACAAAAAAGGCTTTAGTAGATATAACTGCGGCGCTATACGCCAAATAAAACTTTTTTTTGCCTCTAATACACGCCAAAAAGGGCTGAAATTTTCTCACTTCACCACACAATGGCTAATAAGCCCTTTCTTTTTTTCCCCACTAATACACACCAATAAAAAGCTTTAGTACATGTAACTGCGGCTCTATATGCCAAATGCTAGTGTTGAGCGAGCATGCTCGGCCGAACTCGCTGTTCGGCCGAGCATGCCTACGCTCAGGTCTGCTCGGTGTTCGGCCGAACACCGAGTGTACTCGAGCGCACTGCTCGAGTCCCCTAGACCAGGATCTCAAACTCGTGGCCCTCCAGCTGTTGCAAAACTACAACTCCCAGCATGCCCCAATAGCTGTAGGCTCTCCTGGCATGATGGAAGTTGTAGTTCTACAACAGCTGGAGGGCCACGAGTTTGAGATCTCTGCCCTAGACGGATCCGTCATGAACTCCATTTAAAGTCAATGGAGGACAGATCCGTTTGGTGTGACACAATAGTTAACGGATCCGTCCTTAATTGACTTTCAATGGAGTTCATGACGGATCCGTCACCTATCACGTTTTTTTTTTTTCATTGAAGAATTCAAGGTGTGATTTTTTTCATTTTTTTTCATTCACCAGCAGAGGGCGCATTGTAATGAAGAGGCTCCACTGCTGAGGAGAAGAAGCCTGAGGGGGAGGAGGTAAGTGGTCTGTGTTTGTTTTTCTGTTTGTTCGTTTGTTTTCTATTTTTCAGGATCGTGACTGCTGAGGACTATGTCGGATTCGGTGGATTACGTCGGACCAGCTTTTTTTTTATTTTTTAAATAAAATGGTCAAACAGGGGTCTGGGGGGGTATTTATTTCAATAAAATATTTTATAAGTGTGTGTGTGTGTGTTTTTTTACAACATTGCAGTTTTAGTAATCACGGCTATCTACAGACGGCCCTGATTACTAATACTGGGCTTAGTGCTAGCCGGTATGGCCAGCACTAACCCCAACATCTATTACCCCGGCACCCACCGCCACCAAGGGTGTCGGGAAAAGCCGGGTACCCACAGGACCGGACCTTCTAAATTGAGGGTCCGGTTCTGGGGCGGCTGCAGGCTGGTACCATCAGGCTGGGAAGGCCAATAACAGTGTCCCTTCCCACCCTGGAAGTGCCAGGCTGCCACTGCTGGTTGTATCTGGCTGAAGAAGGAAAAAACGGGGGACCCCACACCATTTTTTAAAATTTAATTATTTTTGAAAAAAAAAAAAAGCGTAGGGTCCCCCCTTTTTTCCTTCTCCAGCCAGACACAACCAGCAGCGGCAGCCTGGCACTACCAGGGTGGCAAGGGACACGGTTATTGGCCCTTCCCAGCCTAATGGTACCAGCCTGCAGCCGCCCCAGAACCGGACCCTCAATTTAGAAGGTCCGGTCCTGCGAGTACCCGGCTCTTCCCGACACCCCTGGTGGCAGTGGGTGCCGGGGTAATAGATGTTGGAGTTAGTGCTGGCCATACCGGCAAGCACTAAGCCCAGTATTAGTAATCAGGGCCATCTGTAGATAGCCGTGATTACTATAACTGCAATGTTGTAAAAAAACACACAGACACACTTATAAAATATTTTATTGAAAAATACTCCCCCAGACCCCTGTTTGACCATTTTATTTAAAAAATAGAAAAACTGGTCCGACGTAATCCACCGAATCCGACGTAGTACGTAGAAAACAAACAAAGAAACAAAAAAACAAACAAATACAGACCACTTACCTCCTCAGGCTTCTTCTTTGTAGTAATTCTTAATTGTAGGGAGGAGGGAGCTGCCAGGGAAGGTAAGTAGTGTCTCTGTGTGTCTGTCTGTTTGTTTTTATTTGGGGCACTTGTGTAAACCAGGTACCCCCCGCTCTTCCGAGCGCAGGGTGCCTGGTTTACTCCCATAGACTTCAATTATGCTCGGGTGTTCGGCCGAGCATCACTACCAAATACAACTTTTTTTTGCCACTAGTACACCCCAAAAAGAGTTGAAATGTTCTCACTTCACCACACAACGGCTAATAAGACCTTTCTTTTGTCCCCCACTAATGCATGCCAAAAAAGGCTTTAGTAGATATAACTGCGACGCTATACGCCAAATAAAAAATTTTTTTGCCTCTAATACATGCCAAAAAGGGCTGAAATTTTCTCACTTCACCATACAACAGCTAATAAGTCCCCCCCACTACCACAAAAAAGGCCTTAGAACATATAACTGTGGCGCTATACGCCAAATAAAACTTTTTTTTGCCACTAATACATGCCAAAAAGGGCTGAAATTTTCTCACTTCACCATACAACGGCTAATAAGTCCTTTTTCCCCCCACTAATACACGCCAATAAAAGGCTTTAGTACATATAACTGCGATGCTATATGCCAAATACAACTTTTTTTGCCACTAATACATGCCAAAAAGGGCTGAAATTTTCTCACTTCACCATACAACGGCTAATAAGTCCTTTTTTTCCCCCCACTAATACACACCAATAAAAGGCTTTAGTACATATAACTGCGATGCTATATGCCAAATACAACTTTTTTTGCCACTAATAAAAGCCAAAAAGGCCTGAAATTTTCTCACTTCACCACACAGCGGCTAATAAGTCCTTTCTTTTTTTCTCCCACCAATACACACAAAAAAACAGGCTTTAAAACATATAACTGCAGCACTATACGCCAAATACATCTTTTTTGGCCAATAAAACATACCAAAAAGGGCTGAAATGTCCTACTTCACCACACAACTGTTAATAAGCTGCTTCTTTTTCTCCCCACTAATACACACCAATAAAAAAACTTTAGAACATATAACTGTGGCGCTATACGCCAAATAAAACTTTTTTTGCCACTAATACATGCCCAGAATGGGCTGAAATTTTCTCGCTTCACCACACAATGGCTAATAAGCCCTTTCTTTTTTTTCCTCACTAATACACAACAAACAAAAGCTTTAGTACATGTAAGGGCTCGTTCACATCAGCGTTATGCTTTCCGTTTGTGTTTTCCGTTATAACATGGTTATAACGGAAAATAACGGAAACCATAAGACGGAAGTCAAAACGGAAGCCTTTAGAGGCTTCCGTTTTGATCCGTCATAATAGAAGCCTATGAGAATCATAACGGATCCGTCTGAGTTCCGTTATGCTGAACGGAAAACAAAGTCCTGTCGACAGGACTTTGTTTTCCGTTTTGCATAATGGGAACCAAATGGATCCGTTATGATTCTCATAGGCTTCTATTATGACGGATTAAAACGGAATGCCTCTAAAGGCTTCCGTTTTGACTTCCGTCTTATGGTTTCCGTTATTTTCCGTTATAACCATGTTATAACGGAAAACACAAACGGAAAGCATAACGCTGATGTGAACCCACCCTAACTGTGACGCTATACGCCAAGTACAACTTTTTTGCAATAAAACACGCCAAAAACGGCTGAAATTTTCTCACTTCACCATACAACGGCTAATAAGCCCTTTCTTTTTTTCTCCACTAATACACACCAATAAAAAGCTTTAGTACATGTAGCTGCGACGCTAGACGCCAAATACAACTTTTTTTGCCATGAAAATATGCCAAAAAGGGCTGAAATTTTCTCACTTCACCACACAACGGCTAATAAGCCCTATGTTTTTTCCCCCACTAATACACAACAAAAAAAAGCTTTAGTACACATAACTGCGGCGCTATACGCCAAATAAAACTTTTTTTTTGCCAATAATACATGCCAAAAAGGCCTGAAACTTTCTCACTTCACCACACAACTGTTAATAAGCCCCCCCCCACTATTACATGCCAATAAAAGGCTTTAGTACATATAACTGCGACACTATATGCCAAATAAAAACATTTTTGCCACTAATACACGCCAAAAAGGGCTGAAAATTTCTCACTTCACCACATAACGGCTAATAAGCCCCCTTTTTCCCCACTAATACACACCAATAAAAAGCTTTGGTACATGTAACTGCGACGCTATCCGCCAAAAAAGAACTTTCTTTTGCACTAATATACGCCAAAAAGGGCAAAAATTTTCTCACTTTACCATAAAACGGCTAATAAGTCCTTTCATTTTTCCCCCCACTAATACACACAAAAAAAGGCTTGAGAACATATAACTGTGGCCAGGCTCGGACTGGCCCACAGGGGTACAGGTGAATCCCCCGGTGGGCCCCTGAGCTAGGTGGGCTCCTAGTCTCCCACCACCTGCACAAGTGGCACATAACACAGTACAGTCATGGCCAAAAGTTTTGAGAATGACACAAATATTATATTTTCACATGATCTGCTGCCCTCTGGTTTTTATGTGTGTTTGTCAGATGTTTTTATCACATACAGAAATATAATTGCAATCATATTATGAGTAACAAAAGCTTATATTGACAGTTAGAATCAGTTAATGCAGCAAGTCAATATTTGCAATGTTGACGCTTCTTCTTCAGGACCTCTGCAATTCTCCCTGGCATGCTCTCAATCAACTTCTGGACCAAATCCTGACTGATAGCAGTCCATTCTTGCACAATCAATGCTTGCATTTTGTCAGAATTTGTAGGTTTTTGTTTGTCCACCCGTCTCTTGATGATTGACCACAAGTTCTCAATGGGATTAAGATCTGGGGAGTTTCCAGGCCATGGACCCAAAATCTCTATGTTTTGTTCCCTGAGCCATTTAGTTATCACCTTTGCTTTATGGCAAGGTGCTCCATCATGCTGGAAAAGGCATTGTTGATCGCCAAACTGCTCTTGGACAGTTGGGAGAAGTTGCTCTCGGAGGACATTCTGGTACCATTCTTTATTCATGGCTGTGTTTTTAGGCAAGACTGTGAGAGAGCCGATTCCCTTGGCTGAGAAGCAACCCCACACATGAATGGTTTCAGGATGCTTTACAGTTGGCATGAGACAAGACTGGTGGTAGCGCTCACCTCGTCTGCTTTGAATAAGCTGTTTTCCAGATGTCCCAAACAATCGAAAAGGGGATTCATCAGAGAAAATGACTTTACCCCAGTCCTCAGCAGTCCACTCCCTGTACCTTTTGCAGAATATCAGTCTGTCCCTGATGTTTTTTCTGGAGAGAAGTGGCTTCTTTGCTGCCCTCCTTGATACCAGGCCTTGCTCCAAGAGTCTCCGCCTCACAGTGCCTGCAGATGCACTCACACCTGCCTGCTGCCATTCCTGAGCAAGCTCTGCACTGCTGGTAGCCTGGCGCTTGCTGGTCTTTCTTGGGCGCCCTGGAGCCTTTTTGGCAACAATGGAACCTCTCTCCTTGAAGTTCTTGATGATGCGATAGATTGTTGACTGAGGTGCAATCTTTCTAGCTGCGATACTCTTCCCTGTTAGGCTATTTTTGTGCAGTGCAATGATGACTGCACGTGTTTCTTTAGAGATAACCATGGTTAACAGAAGAGAAACAATTATGCCAAGCACCAGCCTCCTTTTAAAGTGTCCAGTGGTGTCATTCTTACTTAATCAGGACAGATTGATCTCCAGCCCTGTCCTCATCAACACCCACACCTGTGTTAATGGAGCAATCACTGAAACGATGTTAGCTGGTCCTTTTAAGGCAGGGCTGCAATGATGTTGAAATGTGTTTTGGGGGATAAAGTTCATTTTCTAGGCAAATATTGACTTTGCAAGTAATTGCTGTTAAGCTGATCACTCTTTATAACATTCTGGAGTATATGCAAATTGCCATTATAAAAACTGAAGCAGTAGACTTTGTAAAAATTAATATTTGTATCATTCTCAAAACTTTTGGCCATGACTGTAGACTTACTGCACTACAGACATATATTCAGTGTACAGCACCTCAACCAGCCTATGTGCATATAAAAAAAACTTGTTAGATTATTTATCATATTTGAATGTATCCGTACTGTGGGCCCCAAAATACATTTTACTGGTGGGCCCTAGGCACCCCAGTCCAACACTGACTGTGGCGCTATACGCCAAATAAAACTTTTTTTGCCACTAATACACGCCCCCAAAATGGGCTGAAATTTTCTAACTTCACCACAAAATGGCTAATAAGCCCTTTCGTCTTTTCCCCCACTAACACACGCCAATAAAAGGCTTTAGTACATATAACTGCGGCGCTATACGCCAAATAAAACTATTTTTTTTGCCACTAATACACGCCAAAAAGGGCTGAAATTTTCTCACTTCACCATACAACGGCTAATAAGTCCTTACTTTTTTTCCCCCACTAATACACACAAAAAAGGGTTTAGAACATATAAATGCAGCGCTATACGGCAAATAAAACTATTTTTTTGCCACTAATACATGCCAAAAAGGGCTGAAATTTTCTAACTTCACCACACAACGGCTAATAAGTCCTTTCTTTTTTTCCCCCACTAATACACACAAAAAAGGATTTAGAACATATAAATGCAGCGCTATACGGCAAATAAAACTATTTTTTTGCCACTAATACACGCCAAAAAGGGCTGAAATTTTCTAACTTCACCACACAACGGCTAATAAGCCCTTTCTTTTTTCCCCCACTAATACACACCAATAAAAAGCTTTACTACATGTAACTGCGACACTAGACGCCAAATACAACTTTTTCCTCTTCACCCTCCATGACGGCACACATGAGAGATGACCCTCCTCCTCCAGGAAGGGACAGGAAGCATAAATTTGACCCTCCTCCTGCCATTCCTCAGTGTCTTCCTGTCCCTTCCAGGGGGAGAGGAGTCATGTCTCATGGCAGTGCTGTGAGAGCCGTGTTTGCTGGGGCGGCAGAGGCGGCGGTTGGAAGAAGAAATGCCCGGCCACATGAGGGAGATAGTCTGCACCCGCTTCCTAGTTGGATTCGTGGGGCAGACAGAAAAGATTCACCCGCTTACTCCTTACCTCTCATCGTTGCGCCAGGTGTAGAGGGCCATGTGGCGTCCGGACACTCACTTGAGTTCCTCCGGCGTAGCGCGCTCCTCCACTATCCGGTACTTCCGGCTCTGGTGGTGACGTCACCGGAAGTTGCGGCCTGCGTTCCACATGCGTTCCACAATGCGGAAGTGGCGGACCAGCGTCCGGAAGGAGCGTGGCTGGAGTTCTTTTGGCGCCAGATTCAAGGTGAAGGTTGCCCTCTGATCTGAGGTCTGAAGGTAGGGAGTATAAAAGCTCTGTGTTATCCATGCACTGGCCTGGCAACATGTTGGAGACTGCATCGGGCCAGATGGATTCCTCTGGGGGCCCAGTAGCTGTGAGTCTCTCCTGGATATTTTTTAACTGGAGTAATGAAATTTTTCCTGCTACGGGTCTAATATTATTTTGTGTATTATCTCTCTCCTGTGTGTATGCAGTGCGAGAAAGATACTTCTCAGAGACAAAAATCTACCCCTAGAACGAGGAAGTGTATGATGTGTTCAGCTAAATTGCCTGAATCCTCGGATAAAAAAATATGTAAAAAATGTACTACTAAAATGGCCAAGGATCTAGTTCCATCTATAAAAGATGAACTTAGAGACGTCATAAGAGAAGAAATGCGCTCGGTAATGGCTGAGATTCCAGTACCGGGGTCTCCTCCTTCCACCTCTAGACATAGATCTCAGAGGCGGTTGGTTTCTGATCCTTCTTCCTCAGAATCGGGGGAGGGTTCTGAATCAGAGGATCAAGATTCAGAAAACTCTTCCGGTTCGGATTCAGAGTTTAAAAGCTTTTTATTTTCCTCTGAAGATACGAAGGAATTAATAAAAGCAGTACGGGCAACTATGAATCTATCAGATGACAGGGTTCAAAGGTCTGTACAGGATGAAATGTTCTGTGGATTGGAACAAAGAAGGAGAAGGGTGTTTCCAATCCATAAGAATATGCATGAATTAATTAAAAGAGAATGGAAGGCTCCCGATAGAAGGTTATTTATCCCCAAAACAATGAGACGTCGTCTCCCCTTTAATGAAGAAGATGAGGGCCTATTAACGTTATGTCCTAAAGTAGATGTTTCCCTTTCAAAACTTGTAAAAGGATCGAACGCTCTACCCTTTGAGGACATGGGCTCTTTAAAAGACCCCATGGACAAAAAGGTGGACGCTACCCTCAAAAAAACATGGGAGGCGGCAGCGGCCATCTTTAAACCAAATTTGGCCTCAACCTCTGTGGCCAGATCCCTTAAAAGGTGGCTGGTTCAACTGGAAACACTGATAAAAGAGGGGGCCTCTTACGATACGCTAAAAGAATCCTTCCCTCTATTGCTAAAGTCAGTAGATTTCTTATCTGATGCTACTGCAGAATCGGTAAGAATGGCAGCAAGGACTACGGGCCTTTCCGTAGTGGCTAGGAGGGCACTATGGCTCAAATCCTGGTCAGGGGATACATCCTCAAAAATTAAATTGTGTGCGCTACCATTTCATGGTAGTCTGATGTTTGGGCAGGACTTAGAAAATATCCTAGAGAAGGCGGCAGATACAAAGAAATGCTTTCCCAAAGAATCAAATAAAAGGAAATTTCCCTTTCGAAAGCCTAGGAAAAACTTTCCCTTTCAGTCAAAAAGGTCTGATAAACAGAGTTTCTGGCAGAGAGATAAAGGTCAGAAGACTGGTAGAGGAAGGGGATTTCTGTTTAATCCCAAAAACACAGATTCAACAAAACAATGACGCCAGATTACAGGTAGGGGGAAGGTTAAAATTCTTCCAAAGCTCTTGGGAAGAGATCACGGAAAACCCATGGATCCTGAACATTATAAAGTATGGGTTGAATGTTTCCTTCCGTCTTCCCCCTCCAAGAGACATTTTCAGAACTACTCCAGTTCAAAGGTCTCATATACTGCAAGAAAGTTTAGAGGAAAATATATTGGATCTGGTAGAACAAATGTTCTAGTGGCGGTTCCCTCAGAGCAGCGGGGACTAGGTTATTATTCTACGATATTCATGGTAAAAAAACCCAGCGGAAAGTTTCGCCTAATAATCAATTTGAAGAAACTGAACAAATTCATCAGACACGAAAAATTCAAGATGGAGACCATAAAATCCACAATAAGTCTGTTAAAAGAGGGAGATTTTATGGCTTCCATCGATCTAAGGGATGCTTATTTCCACGTGCCCATAGGCGAAGAAACGCAACAATTCCTACGCATTGCAGTCCACATTGGAGAAGAAATTTGCCATTTTCAATTTCAGGCTCTTCCCTTTGGGATCACAGTAGCGCCGAGGGTTTTTACCAAGATAATGACGGAGGTAGTAGCCCACCTAAGAAGAAGAAATGTCTTGATTGTCCCCTATTTAGACGATCTCCTAATAATAGGGAATTCTCAGGAGGAATTAGAAAGCAGTCTCTCCCTGACATGTCAGTTACTGAGTCACTTGGGGTGTTTAGTGAATTGGGAAAAATCAAGTACACTTCCATCCCAAAGGCTTACTTACCTAGGAGTAATCTTAGATTCAATCAAACAAAGAACCTTTCTTCCAGAACAAAAGATAAAAGGGGTAGCAGGGAAAATAGGAAAATTTCTCGAAGTCACCGATTGTTCAGTCAGAGAGGTAATGAAATTATTGGGCACACTAACCGCTTGTATTCCGGCAGTAGGGTGGGCCCAATTTCATACAAGGACTCTCCAGCACTGGCTGTTGGAGAGTTGGGACAAAAATTGGGATTCCTTAGAAATGATAATCAAGATACCACTTCAGGTAAAACAATCTCTTCAGTGGTGGCTAGTGCCAGCTCATCTTCAGGGAGGAGTGGCTTGGAGTCCAGGTCCCTTGCAGGTCGTTACCACAGACCCAAGCATGTGGGGTTGGGGAGCCCTTTGTACTCCCCAATCAGTGCAAGGGAAGTGGTCAGACCATCAATCAACCTTCTCGTCGAACCTAAGGGAGTTGATGGCGGTATGGGAGGCCCTAAAAGCTCTGTCCACAGACCTGATAGGAAAAGATGTCCAGATAAGGTCGGACAATACGACGGTAGTGGCCTACATAAACCATCAGGGGGGCACCAGAAGTGCAGATTTATACTCAGTAGCAAAGAAAATCTTTGCTTGGGCAGAAAAACACCTTCTCTCCTTATCTGCAGTACATCTGAAAGGATCCCTGAATGTAAGAGCGGATTTTCTGAGCAGAGTCAGACTGAGGGCCACCGAATGGAGCTTAAAGGCACAGGTTTTTCAGCAAATTGTAGAGAGGTGGGGATTCCCGCAAATAGACCTATTTGCTTCTGCAAAAAATGCAAAAGTCAGAAAGTTTTTTTCTCTGAATCCGCACGACGGAAATGCAGGAGTAGATGCTCTTTCTATGGTGTGGAATTTCCAACTGGCGTATGCTTTCCCCCCAATTCCCTTGATAGCCAGAATTTTTAAAAAAATCAGACAAGACAGAGCGCACGTAATAATGATTGCCCCGCTCTGGCCCAAAAAATCCTGGTTCCCGTTGTTGAAACGAATGTCCATCCAAAGTCCTTGGATTCTTCCTTGGAGTCGAGACCTTCTGTCTCAGGGACCAATATACCACCCGCAGATAGAAAGTCTACACTTGGCTGCCTGGAACCTGAAAGGGTGACTCTAAGATCTAAAGGCTTACCTGACGCAATGATAAACACTATGGCTGCAGGAAGGAAAGAGATTACGTCAAAAATTTACGCTAGAATTTTGAAAGCCTTTGATGGGTGGTGTGTCAAGTCAGGAGTAGACACTCAGACATTTTCTATTCAGAAAATACTGGGGTTTCTCCAGTCAGGCCTAGAAAAGAGGCTTCGCCCAAATACTCTGAGGGTGCATATATCGGCTTTAAGTTCGGTATTTGACAAAAAAATCGCGGATCACCCTTGGGTTATTCGATTTCTAAAGGGGGCAGACCGGCTGAAGCCGCTAATTAGACCTAGGGTTGCAGCTTGGGACCTTAATATAGTCCTTTCAGGTCTAACCTCGTCGCCCTTTGAGCCTTTAAAGGAAATTTCTCTCAGACTGCTTACCTTAAAGACATTGTTCCTGGTTGCCATTACATCAGCACGAAGAGTGAGTGAATTACAGGCCATCAAAGTGACAGAGCCCTTTTGTAGGATTTTTCCTGAAAAAATAGTTTTTACTTTAGATTTCTCTTTTCTTCCTAAGGTGGTAACAGACTTTCATAGGCAGGAAGAGATAGTGGTTCCATCCTTTTGTTCTAAACCAAAATCTGAAGGGGAGCAAAAGTTTAACAATCTGGATGTTCGTAGAGCGGTACTACAGTATTTAGAGGTATCCAGGTCCTTCCGGAAAACTGACTATCTATTTGTACAATTCTTTGGGACCCACAAAGGGTTTAGGGCAACAAAGGATTCCATCGCAAGGTGGATCAAAACAACTATTGTAGAGACTTACAAGATGGCAGGGCTAGAAGCTCCTGTGGGGTTAAGAGCTCATTCCACCAGGTCAATTTCGACCTCTTGGGCGGAAAGGGCAAATGCATCTATGGAACAGATCTGTAGAGCTGCAACGTGGTCGAGTCCAAATACATTTATAAAACACTATAGGATTGAGGCCTTGACAAATAGGGACCTTGCCTTTGGTAGGAAAGTCTTGCAAGCAGTGGTCCCGCCCTAACTAGATTAATATAGTAAATCTCATGTGTGCCGTCATGGAGGGTGAAGAGGAAAAACCATATTACTTACCGGTAATTTCCTTTTCACGAACCCTCCATGACGGCATAGGGTTTCCCCCCCCAAAAAAAAAAAAAAAAAATGTGTAGATATATATATAAAACTATTATTAATTATAGGACAATAGGAAGTAGTGTTAAGTTGGCAATGGTTAGCACTTTGATGTGGGGTGTGCGAAAAAAAAAAAAAAAAAGAATGGAATGAATGTGTAGACTCTCTAGGCTGTCGGTCCAGAAAGACACTGAGGAATGGCAGGAGGAGGGTCAAATTTATGCTTCCTGTCCCTTCCTGGAGGAGGAGGGTCATCTCTCATGTGTGCCGTCATGGAGGGTTCGTGAAAAGGAAATTACCGGTAAGTAATATGGTTTTTTGCCACTAAAACATGCCAAAAAGGGCTGAAATTTTCTCACTTCACCACACAACGGCTAATAAGCCCCTTCTTTTTCTCCCCACTAATACACGACAAAAAAGCTTTAGTACATATAACTGCGGCGCTATAAGCCAAATAAAACATTTTTTTGCCACTAATATATGCCAAAAAGGGCTGAAATTTTCTCACTTCACCACACAATGGCTAATAAGCCCTTTCTTTTTTTTTGCCACTAATACACACCAAAAAAAGGCTTTAGTACATATCGTATAACTGCGACGCTATATGCCAAGTACAACTTTTTTTGCCACTAATACACGTCAAAAAGGGCTGAAATGTTCTTACTTCACCACACAACGGATAATAAGCCCCTTTTTTGCCACTAATGCACGCCAAAAAAGGCTTTAGAACATATAACTGCACTGCACAAGAGCTAAAAAAGACCCCAATACTGTAATTGGAATTACAGAGGTATGATCTATTGCAAGAAGGAAGGGGCAGAATACCCCGAAACGCGTCTGGTCTTATATGTGGCAGCTCTTAAAGACTTTATTTAATTTAATACACTGTATTCCAGCAACTCTATACCATGATCTATTGCAAACCTGAAATAGGCAGCTGTATCATGGCAATTTTGAAACCCAGTCAGTGCAGCAAGGTGTAATAGTATTGTTCCTATTACCTAGGCTGCAAACACCCCTATTGAACCCTGTTCGGCTTCAATGTTTTCCTCACTATCCTTTCCCTACACTTCTAATGCTCTTTCCCTTTACTTCTATAGAGCAAAATTTTAGTTTTTAAGTTTTTCCTAGCACTGTCCCTAGCACCTGCTAACA
Organism: Rhinella marina; assembly: GCA_900303285.1. Classification (NCBI taxonomy): domain Eukaryota; kingdom Metazoa; phylum Chordata; class Amphibia; order Anura; family Bufonidae; genus Rhinella; species Rhinella marina. The sequence goes on along the minus strand of ONZH01010964.1, from coordinate 2,719 downwards.
TCTCTCCCTGCACTAAGTACACTGGAAAATGGCAGAATCCAAGATGGCCCGAGGCTATTTATAGGACTGTGACATCACAAGGCTGGCTGGCTGCTGATTAGCTGCATGCATGGCATTGTGGATGATCTGTCGTTCCCAGGGTTCTTTGCTCCATGTCCTAACGTGCAGCAGCCATTTTAGGAAAAAAATGTGATTCGTTACCACGAAATTCATACGAAGAAATTCAAATCTGGTGTGAATCAAATATATCCTGAAATTCTGAGCAAATTCCACTTTGTCAGCTTCTATTCGCTCATCTCTAGCGACAACGGGCGAAATCTTCAAATCTGGTTTGACGCACATCCCTTGCCTGGCGCATGTGCTGAACTTGGTGGTGCAGTTTCTTCAGAATTACCCCAATATGTCCGAGCTACTGCAGAAAGTGAGTGCCGTCTGTGCATGCTTTCAGCATTCTCACCCCGCTGCTGCTCGCCTGTCCGCTGGAGAGACTGTGCAGGCAGCAGCAGTTGATAGTGGAGTTTCAGTTGCAGCACGCACAGGTGAGTTGCTCTGTGGAGCAACATTTCACCAACGAGTGGGCCTCCCTGTGGGATGTGTGTGCCATGTTGCACTGCTTTGAGTACTCAAAAAACAAAATAAAAAAAAAAAAGTTTGGTGGCCTCCTCTGCTACGCCCGCCTTGTCGCTGCAATTTAGGACAAGTCCCAAATTAGGAGACTTCACTCTGTTGTCTGTGGGATTCAAATTATGTTAATAAGTTGTCCACAGGTGCCAGGGGATGTGGCCAGCCTAAGAATCGCACATCCAGACAGCTTGCTGGTCAAACGGTTCTCTCTGAAGCAGACATGCCTAGAGAGCCAATTTTATTAGATGTACATGGTGGATCTAGCCACCCCCCTTTAGCCATTAATTTTAATTCATCCAATCACAATCATACAAGTATACATTAAAACAACAAATAAAAAAATGGTAATGGCTAATGACACGCAGACACAAATGCATTACTCAGCTATCTGGAAAATTCCATGCTCACCAAGTTCCTCTTTTCGCATGGACTAGCTAACTTCCTATAGAAATCAAGTTATGGTGACTCATTTTTATTTTAAGCATAAAGTGGCATCTAATGGAGATTAATAAGAAGATAGAGACTATTTGATAATTAAATACAACTTTAATAATTTTGTTTATTAACTACTTAATTTCTTTCACAGCCTACTCTTCCACTGGGACCTCCGCCTCCAGGTTAAAGATTGTTATGTCTTATATTGGCAGAGTAGAGAAGTATATTGGGTGTACCTAGTCATTGTTGTACTCCAGCACATTTTATGCGTTCTCTTTGCTATTTCCAAATGTTTTGGGGCATCCACAAACCAAAAAACAAAATCCAGCCTCCCCCCAACGTGAAGCCGTGCCACCGGACCCCATGAAGCCACAACCCTAAACACGAGGCCACGCCCCCTGGAGGAGAAGCTGTCTAAGCATGAGCTACTGAAAGGGTGGACATCCCTGTGTCTGTCTAGGCACTGCGCCGTATAGTGGACAGGGAGTCTGAAAGCCAGACTGTCCAGCCTAAAACTGGACCTCTGGCCACCCTAGGGGCAGGCTGATGTTAGGGTGGCCAGATGTCCGGCTTTAGGCTGGACAGTCCGGTTTTCTGGCTCCCTGTCCTCTGTCCGGCGCAGTGCCTGGACGGACGTAGGGATGTTCACCTTTTCAGTAGCTCACGCTCAGACAGCTCCTCCTCCGTGTCTTCACAGAGCCAGGGGGTGTGGCCTCATGTTTAGTGATGTGGCTTTATGGGGACCGGGGGCGCTGCTTCACCTTTGGGGGAATGGCCGGTGAGGTCCAGCTTTCTGGGCTGAAGACAGCGGCCACCCTAGCTGCTGTGGAGGTCACAGTTAAAGGGGAGGGCGCTGTGGATGCTTCTGTTAAGAGGCGGGCTGCTTTGGAGGCCACTGTTAAAGGGGCGGGCACTGTAGAGGTCACTCTCGATATATTTTAACGACACAAACAAACATTAAATGAAATAGATTAAATATACCCAGGCGAAGCCGGGTCCTTCTGCTAGTCTTCTTATATTATAAAAATGAGTTTCTGTCTGTCTGTCTGTTTTCTATGCGCAACCAAACTACTGGACCGATTTTCACCAAATTCGGCACACAGGTACATCAGGTGTCCGGGAAGGTTTTAGACTGGGTCTCAGCTCTCTAGGACGTACTGTTCCCGAGATATTCCCAAAATATGACCTGCATTAGCCAATATTAGCCTGGGAGCATTTCTTTTCAAATCCCAACTGCCATTCTCTCCACATACACACCGGTTTCCATAACAACCTAGCCAGGTAATTAGCAGCCAGCTGAGGAGCTCAGGTAAATAACAACCCAGCCATTTCTCTTCACTGCTTTAAAGGGACAGGGCGCTGTGCATGACACTGTTAAAGGGGTATTCCAGTTACCAAAACTATAACTTATGTTTTAGACTAATTTTAGACTAAGATCGTAATAAAAGATGTTTTCTTCCACTGCTACCCATTGCGTGTCCTCATAAATTACCATGGCATCGACCTGTAATTCAGGCCACCCCCTAAAGAAGGACTTAAAACCCCTGCCCCAGGTCTCGCTAAGCCACGCCCCTGACTCAGTCAGGCCACGCCCCCTCCCACTCCGCAGCCAATGGGGATTGAAAAAATGAAGGTAAAAATCAACTTCTGTCAGCTGCAT
>ONZH01010963.1:0-33738 GCA_900303285.1 Rhinella marina | reverse complement strand
TTCACAAATCTGGCCTTTATGGAAGAGTGGCAAGAAGAAAGCCATTTCTCAAAGATATCCATAAAAACTCTTGTTTACAGTTTGCTAAAAGCCACCTGGGAGACACACCAAACATGTGTAAGAAGGTGCTCTGGTTAGATGAAACCAAAATCAAACTTTTTGGAAACAATGCAAAACGATATGTTTGGCATAAAAGCAACACAGCTCATAACCCTGAACACACCATCCCCACTGTCAAACCTGGTGGTGGCAGCATCATGGTTTGGGCCTGCTTTTCATCAGCAGGGACAGGGAAGATGGTTAAAATTGATGGGAGGATGGATGGAGCCAAATACAGGACCAATCTGGATGAAAACCTGTTGGAGTCTGCAAAAGACCTGAGACTAGGACGGAAATTTATCTTCCAACAAGACAATGATCCCAAACATAAAGCAAAATCTACAATGGAATAGTTAAAAAATAAACGTATCCAGGTCTTAGAATGGCCAAGTCAAAGTCCAGACCTGAATCCAATTGAGAATATGTGGAAAAAGCTGAAAACTGCTGTTAACAAACGCTCTCCATGCAACCTCAAAGAGCTCGAGCTGTTTTGCAAGGAAGAATGGGCAAGAATTTCAGTCTCTAGATGTGCAAAACTGATAGAGACATATCCCAAGTGACTTGCAGCTGTAATCGCAGCAAATGGTAGCGCAACAAAGTATTAATGCAAGGGGGCCAAATAATTTTGCACGCCCCACTTTTCAGTTTTATTATTACAAAAAAGTTTAAATGATCCAATACATTTTGTTCCACTTCACAATTGTGACCCACTTGTTGTTGATTCTTCATCAAAAATTTAAAATGTTATATCTTTTTGTTTAAAGCCTGAAATGAGGCAAAAGGTTGAAAAGTTCCAGGGGGCCGAATACTTTCCCAGAGGCACTGTATGTGTTATTTATGATTTCAATCCTGTTTGCAATGATAATGAAAGGACTACTGCACAATGATCTGCACACATTAGAAATTGACAGGTTATTATTAGAGATGAGCAAGCACTAAAATGCTCGGGTGCTCGTTATTCGAGACAAACTTTTCCCGATGCTCGGGTGCTCGTTTCGAGTAACTAACCCCATTGAAGTCAGTGGGAGACTCGAGCATTTTTTGCAGGGGACCAAGGCTCAGACTAGGGAAGGCTGGGTGAAAACCTGGAAACATCAGAAAATGATGGAAACACCACAGAAATGGACAGGAAACAGCAGGGGCAGCATGCATGGATGCCTCTGAGGCTGCCTAATCCCACCATTACCCCAAATTCTCCTGCAACAGCCTGGTGGTTACCCTCATGGCAATTGTGCTCACCCAGACCAAGAAAGGCGAGGCACATGCCCATCACATGTTAGGGAAGCACCCAACTAGGTGCAACAAAGGTCCATCACCCATGCCCATGCTGGCACTGCTCTCCTATCCCCAGCCACACGATGCAGGCAAAAGCCTGACACAGCATGGCAGTGACACCAACAAGTGACCAAGTTAGATGAGGTAGCAGGTAAGCCATCCAAAAATTTAGCCTGACGCAGCATGGCGGTGACAATAGAGTGACCGAGTTAGACTGAGGTAGCAGGAGGTGAAGCACAGATGGTAATTCGAAGGAGGAGTAGGAGGGGTTGGAGGAAGAGGCATAGTAAGTCTGAGAAACCATGACCGAGGTAGGCCCCGCAATCCTCCAAGTGGGCAGTACATGAGCGACCCCAGGGTCAGACTCGGTCAGAGTGACCGAGTTACACGATGGTAGCAGGTAGAGCACATAAAAAATTTAGCGTGGCCCTGTATGTGGATGTTGAGGGCCTGGAGGCTGTCTCCTTGAGAAATGCTCAGGGTGGCCGAACGCTGGGCTCGACGGCGGACCCTTTTCGGGTTATCGATTGTCGAAATGTTGGCTTACATCAAGTTTAGTATCTGTTCTTATCAGTTGTTGAGGCTGTTGGTGGTAAAGTGGTGAGCATAGCTGCTTCCCAAGCAGTTGACCCGGGTTCGATTCCTGTCTATCGTATCATGTGGCCCTGCGGGAAAAATTGATTGGAGAGAGGGCCCGTATGTGGTCCTCCGGAAAAATAATTTGGAGAGAAAAAAGATGTATTTTTAAAAGTGGCGTTCAGTATAGATCAGTTAAAGAGAAAGAAAGTATTTTATGAAATGGATTTGTATCACTGAGAGCAAAAGAATGTATTTTTTTACGTGACATGCAGTAAAGATCACTTGGAGATAAAAAGGGGAATGTGCAGACTTGGGCTGCTATAGTGCAAACCACTATAGTGGTGACAACAGAGTGAGCAAGTGACACTGCGGGAGCAGGCGAACCACATAAACATTTTTCGTGGCCCTGTATGGTGGCGGTGACAACAGAGTGACTGAGTTAGTATGCGGTAGATGGTGAAGCACCCAAAAATTTAGCCTGACACAGCATGGCGGTTACACCACCAATGACTTTGTCCGACTGAGAATGCAGTGAAATGGCTTTTGTTGAGCCTTCAAAAAATTTTTTATTTTCAGAGTATATAAAGTTGACCCTCAGCAAAAAATTTTTTTTTAAATATCGTTACTTGCGCCTCCTGAAAAATTGTCCCGAAACATTGTTTTACAGTGTCTGTAGTTGACACTGCAGAAAAATTGTTGGAGAGAGGGTCTGTAGGTGGCCCTCCGGAAAAATTGTTTGGAGAGAGGGCCTGTAGGGGGCCCTCCGGAAAAATTGTCGTAAAAGAGTGCCAGTTGGCCCTCTAAAAAATTGCGTTTTGGGTTAGCGTTAGGCAAAGACGACAAGGAGGAGGAGGAGTAGGAGGAGTAGAGAAGAGGAATCGGATACATGAGTAATGTTAATCTTTAGCTGCTTTCCCCCGGAGAAGATTTGAATTCCGGTGAAATCCAGGCTTTGTTCATTTTAACCACTTCAAGACTAGGCCTAATTTTGCAAATCTGACATGTGTCACTTCATGTGGTAATCACTTTGGAACGCTTTTACTTATCCAAGCCATTCAGAGACTGTTTTCTCATGACACATTGTACTTCATGTTAATGGTAAATTTGAGTCAATATGTTCTAACTTTATTTATAAAAAATCTAAATTTATTGAAAATTTTGAAAAAAAATCACAATTTTTTAAATATGAATTTCTCTGCTTTTAAGTTGCATAGGGATATCTAATAAAATTGTTATTAATGGACATTCACCATATGTGCACTTTATGTTGGCATAATTTTGGAAATGTAATTTTACTTTTTTTAGGACGTTAGAAGGCTTCAAATTTTAGATCTAATTTTTAAGATTTTCATGAAAATTTCCAATAGTTAATTTTACAGGACCTTTGCAGTTCTAAAGTGACTTTGAGGGGCTTAAATAATAAAAACCTCCCATAAATGAACATATTTTAGAAACTACAGCCCTCAATGTAATCAAAACTGATTTTATCAAAGTTTGTTAACCCTTTAGATTTCCCACAAGAATGAAAACAGAAGGAAGGTGAAATTTAAAATATATATATTTTTTCGCAGATTTTCAATTTTTAATTCATTTTTCCCATAAGATAGCAAGGGTAATCCGCAAATCAAACCTGAATATTTATTTTCCTGATTTTAAGGTTTGCAAAAACACCCAATATGTAGTTGTAAACTGCTCTGTCACCGGCGCTAATGAGAGTGAGATAGTACAAGCATTTGTGATCACTTTGACAGCTTGTCAGAGTGATCAAAAGCCTGGAGACCAGGAAAAAAGGTCTCAGGTTAAAGCTCCATGTTCTTGGCTGTCAGGAGGCAGCTGAGTCATGGAGCTTCTATGTACAGGTGCTGCACACAGGGGGCAAAGCTGAAGGACGTTTATAGTCAATGGGCAGACTTGAAGTGGTTAATAAGCGTCAGCCTGTCAGCGCTGTCAGTTGACAGGCGTGTACTTTTATCGGTGATGATGCCACCAGCTGTACTGAATACCCACTCTAACAACACGCTAGCGGCAGGGCAGGCCAGCACCTCCAAGGCGTACAGTGCCAGTTCAGGCCACGTGTCCAGCTTTGAAACCCAGTAGTTGTATGGAGCAGAGGGATCGGTCCGGACATTGGTATGGTCAGTTAGGTACTCCCTCACCATCTTTCTGTAAAGCTTACCCCTACTCTGCCGAGACTGAGGACAGGTGACAGTGTCTTGCTGGGGTGACATAAAACTGGCAAAGGCCTTGGAGAGTGTTCCCCTGCCAGTGCTGGACAAGCTGCCTGCTCGCCTACTCTCCCCCGCTCCTTGGCCCACAGAAGCACGCCCTCTGCCGCTAGCGGTGTCAGATGGGAAGGATTGTTTCAGCTTGTGCACCAGGGCCTGTTGATATTGATTCACTCTCATACTCCTTTCCTCTACAGGGATGAGAGTGGAAAGGTTCTGCTTGTACCGTGGGTCCAGGAGAGTGAACACCCAGTAATCGGTGTTTGAAAAAATTCTTTTAACGCGAGGGTCACGGGATTGGCAGCCTAACATGAAGTCTGCCATGTGCGTCCCAACACGCAAGAATTCCCTCTCCTCACTGGCCTGACTCTCAATTTCCTCCTCCTCTTCAGCCCATACACGCTCAAGAGTTAAGAAGGACTGAGCATTGGTACCCTCTTCTGTCTCGCCGACATTCTCCTCCTCTTCCTTCTCATCCTCATCCACCTACTCCGATACGCGCTGAGAAACAGACCGGAGGGTGTTCTGGCTATCAAGCGACGTATCTTCCTCCACCGTCTCTTGTGGCAAGCGCAAAGCTTCCGACTTCATGCTGAGCAGTGAATTTTTCAACAGGCAAAGCAGCGGGATGGTGAGGCTGATAATGGCGGCATCGCCGCTGACTATCTGTGTTGACTCCTCAAAGCTGGTCAACACCTGGCAGATATCAGACATCCACCTCCACTCCTCATTGTAGACTTGAGGAAGCTGACTGACCTGACTACCAGTTCTGGTGGAAGTTGACATCTGGCAGTCTACAATCGCTCTGCGCTGCTGGTAAACTCTGGATAACATGTTTAATGTCGAATTCCATCTTGTGGTCATACAGGACATACAGGACAAGTACATACCACCAACAGTACCACTATAGATACAACCCATGGTGTGGGAATGAAACCAGGTGTCTCCACACCTGGAGACGACAAAATCTCTTATGACATAGGAAGGAGAAGCCCGATAGCCACCTCGGAGCCCCCAAATTTGTCACTACTAACGACCACATCTCTTACCATCGGGAACCGGTCACCCACACATAATCCACATAATGGGGGAGTGAACAATCCTCGAGGTTCCCCGGTCAATACAGCTACTGAAGAGTTCCTTGAAAAATTCCAAGCGCTGAAAAACAAATATTTTGAATACAAAGCCAGAACACACTCCCCAATCAGACCGCTGCTCAGACCGTCCGCATCTAATGAACCAAAAGAATTAATCAAAATACCACCACTAGAGAGCGGTGACCTTCTATTGGATACATCCCTGGTTCACAATATTTCTATTTACCCAATCCTCTCCCAAGAAGACATAAGCCCCGGAACAGTAACTGTAGATAACACCGGCACAGACAATACAGCTCTGGTGCCTTTTTTAGACCCTGTAAAAAAAGTCCCCCCCCATATGAAAATATTAGAATCACTACCCCCCCACAAAACAACCCCCATCCCGATCACCCAATTCTTCAAACCCACCCCCGGAAAAAGAAAAACAGAGTACGAGGAAAAAGAGGAGGGCAATCTAAACAAAAAAGGAAAACCAGTTTAGCTCAGCAGCAGGGAGTCCAAGACCCTGTCACTACTGAGGCTATAGTCAAATTATTTAACCTTTCCAACTATACGTTGACCAAGCACGAGAAAATGGTCCTGGAAAAAGGCCTTTCCTTTTGTCCTACAAACAAAATGAATCCCTTTGATTTATTCCTGGACCTACAAAAGTTCAGAAGAAACCTTACGATCAAAAGGCATTTTGAGTCCATGAAAAAGAAAGATATTAACACTAAGAGTAACATAGTCCAGAGCAGTGATGTTACCACCCCTTTTGTACATCAAGACGTACGACCCAAGTCTAGTTTCTTTCCCCTACAGAGCCAGGGACATTGTATCCCTATGTTTTTTGATTTAGTGTCATCCGACTTGAAAAGTACCACACAAGAAACATTGCCAAACAGGCATAGAAATAACCTTAGTTTACAGGAAAAAAAAGCCTTGGAAACCCTAAAAAATAATAAAACCGTGATTATTAGACCAGCAGATAAGGGAGGAGGTATTGTTATGCAAAATACTACAGACTATGAAAAGGAGGCAGGTAATATCTTAAATGACACAAACTACTACAAATTGATCACTGAAAACCCTTTTCCAGACTTGAATAGGAGGCTCAGCGAATTAATCAAGAGAGCTCACAATAACCAGTACATAAATAAGAAAGAAAAGAATTTTTTATTACCAAGATCCCCATCTTTACCCTACTTCTACCACCTCCCAAAAATCCACAAAAATATCGATAACCCCCCAGGTAGGCCCATTGTATCAAACACTAACAGTGCTACTAGCAACCTATCCCATTATTTAGATCTTTTCCTTCAACCATATGTTAAGTCCCTGAATAGTTATCTGCATGATTCTAGCCAACTAATTCGGGAGCTAAAGGGAATTACATGGCAGGAAACCTATGCCCTGTTCACTTTAGACGTTACGGCCCTATATTCCAACATCCGGCACGATTTAGGACTAAGCTGTATACAAACTGTCTTAATGAATGACAAATCTCTGGATCCCAGACAGATTAGCTTTTTATTGGAGAGCCTGGAATTCATCTTGCAGAATAACTATTTCAGTTATAAAAACAGAATATATCATCAGTGCCGTGGTACGGCGATGGGGACTAAAGTAGCCCCTGCATTTGCAAATCTTTTTATGGGGGAGTTTGAAAAGACCTTCATTGGTGACCAAGCCCCGATGAATGAACATGTGGTCTATTACAAGAGGTATATAGACGACCTGTTCATCATATGGGATGGGGATGAAGAATCTGCTCTCTCGTTCTGTGAATACTTGAATAAAACAGATTGGGGTATAGCATTCACCCCCACATACAACCAGAAGAATCTAGCCTTCCTGGACGTAGAAGTGGTAGTGGATATGGAGAATAAGAGTGTATGCACAAAAACCCACTTCAAAACAGTGGATAGCAATAGCTATATTGACTATTCTAGCTTCCACTACAAAAAATGGTTGCAGAATGTACCATATAGCCAATACAAGCGCATTAGGCGCAATTGTACCAACTTTAGCGATTTTAGGAAACAAGCTCTAGTCCTGAAAAAAAGATTTAATGATAAAGGCTATCCCAAAAGTATCATAAAAAACGCATACGAAAAAAGTGCAACACACACACAGGAAGAATGCCTACACCCGAGTAATAAACCCAAAAATGAAATGGGTGCCCAAGTTAATTTCATCACACAGTATAATTTGTCCAATAGATCAATACATGCGATTCTGAAAAAACATTGGTATATATTACGCCAAGATCCTTTCTTGAACAGATATCTTTCTCACTCTCCCCGGATAACCTACAGAAGAGCACCTACAATCAAAAACATTATAGCACCAAGCAGACCACATCAGTCAAATATGAAGGCAAAGGATTTAAAATCATCTGGCAGCTTTAAATGTTGCACAAAAAGGTGCCTTTGCTGCCAGATGATAACCCATAAACAAAAGACTTTTAAATCCAATAAGAACGGCACCATGTTCACAATTAAACATCACCTCACATGCCAGTCCAACTTCGTCATTTATTTGATCGAGTGTGAATGTGGACTTCAGTATGTAGGCCGAACTACACAGGCCTTACATTGCCGGATGAACCAACATAGGCACAATATACAGAAGGGCTTCCAGAAACATAGCCTTTCACGACACTGCGCCGAAATGCAAAATAAAGAAAAACATAAGGTATCAGTTACCCCTATAGATTTTATACCCGAGAACCCATATAATAGATATAGTAATCTACAAAAACGGGAGGTGTATTGGATTTTTCAGCTGGATACCCTTACCCCGTATGGCTTAAACGAGCTAAATGAAACAATCCTATAGTCTGTAGGAACCCAACTGCGGGAAAAAGAAAAAGATGACAATAGTAATTAAGACCAACAAAAATAAGCAAAAATATTAAAAATATCCAAAATAATAATTAAGGAAAATTAATAAATGTACCAACAAAAAACGGTACCAATGGAAGTACAAGTAATATGAGAAAGTAAATGATGGAGGCGCGATCAAACAAGACATTTATGGCGCTTGAAATAGCAATAAGGATAGTATCAAAATAAAATGAATTAAAAATAATAATAAATATAAAAAAAAAAAAAAAAAAAAAAAAAAAACAAAGGATGATAAGATGACTAATAATATAAATAAAAATAAAAATAACTAAAACAAAAATAATATTTGGTAAAATAAGGCATAGAGAATGAAACCTACAGATGAACGGATAGCAGACTCAGGAGATCGGGATGACATTTGTATGTGTATGCATGTGCATGCGCGTAGGTATATGTGTATGTATGTGCATGTGTGCATTTATGTACACATATATATATGTAAAAACGTGATATTATGGATTTTAAGTAAACGTATGTATCTATGTGTCTACACAGACCCTTTCAGAAATATCTGTCAGTTCATATACAATTTGAAAATTCTGAAATGTGATGTTATGCGTAGTAGTGCATATATAATCGTACATCTGATGCATGTGGTCATGGAAATGAAGAGAAAATATTTTGTTCTCTCTTTCATCTTTTTATTATTCAGGTATTAATTTTATATATATACCCTTTGTGTATTTTATTCTTATTTATTTTATTTCTAATTTAGATCACTCCATCTTTGCATAAAAATATGGAGTGGTTATCATAAAGTGATGTAATATTGAAGAAGATACATTCAGGGAATCAATGTAGCATTGATTGCGCACATTGCTTTGAGGTACCTCAATAGCGCCAACAGTCACTCGGGCAATAAGTTATGTCAATCACCCTTACGTCATCGGGTCCCCCCTCCCACCCGAAGGAGGAGAGCCCGTTTTTTGCGCCAAAAAACTTTTTAAATTCACCACGTGTATGTAAACCTTCTGTAAAAGTCCTGATGAAGGGGGCTGTCTGCCCCTGAAACGCGTTGACCTACGAATAAACAAAAGTTTTATACTCACCCTGAAGTCTGACTCCTCGTCCGCAGCGCCGCAGCAAGGTGCTCCAACATCTTTTCTCCGCTATTCTCTATCTTGTGGTCACGTCGCACAACAGTCGGTGAGCGGGCAGTTGTAGGCGGCGCTGTACTGCCCTGAGAGTGGCAGCATCTGTGGTCGACTTGCGGAAATGCGCACAGAAATGGCGCACCTTGGTGAGCAAATCAGACAGTTTGAGGTATGTCTTGAGGAACCGCTGAACTATGAGATTGAACACGTGGGCCAGGCATGGCACATGTGTCAGTCTGCCGAGTTGCAGAGCCGCCACCAGGTTACACCCGTTGTCACACACAACCATGCCTGGCTTGAGGTTAAGCGGTGCCAGCCACAGATCGTTCTGCGCCGTGATGCCCTGTAATAGTTTTTGGGCGGTGTGCCTTTTGTCACCTAAGCTCAGCAGTTTGAGCACCGCCTGCTGGCGCTTAGCCACGGCACTGCTGCTGCGCCTAGAGCTATCAACTGAAGGCGCCGTCCCCACGGATGGTAATTCGGAGGAGGAGTGGTCGGAGGAGGAGGCATAGTACGTCTGAGAGACCGTGACCGCAATCCTCGGTGTGGGCAGTACATGAGCGGCCCCAGGGTCAGACTCGGTCCCAGTCTCCATCAAGTTAACCCAATGTGCAATCAGTGATATATAGTGTCCCTGTTCGGCAGCACTTGTCCACGTGTCCGTGGTTAGGTGGACCTTCTCAGAAACAGCGTTGGTCAGGGCACGGATGATGTTCTGTGACACGTGCTGGTGTAAAGCTGGGACTTCACATCGGGAAAAGTAGTGGTGGCTGGGGAACGAATACCGAGGGGCAGCCACCGCCATGAGGTTACGAAAGGCCTCGGTCTCTACCAGCCTATAGGGCTGCATCTCCAGGCTCAGCAATTTGGAGATGTGGACGTTGAGGGCTTGGGCATGTGGGTGGGTGGAACTGTATTTCCTCTTGCGCTCCAGCGTCTGCTGTAAAGACAGCTTAACGCTGCACTGGGACACATTGGTGGACGCTGTGCAGGATCGTGGAGGCGAGGGTGTGGTTTTCCGACGGGAGGCTCTTGTGCCGGGGTCCTGGACAGGGGGTTGACTAGCAGAGGCAGCGAGTGACACAGGGGAAGGAGCAGTGGTGTGACCCGCAGGAGGTGGTGAACGGCCTTGGTTCCATTGAGTGGGGTGTTTAGCACTCATATGCCTGCGCATGCTGGTGGTGGTTAGGCTAGTAGTGGTGGCACCCCTGCTGATCCTGGTTTGGCACAGGTTGCACACCACAGTCCGTCGGTCATCCTCAATTTCTTTAAAGAACCTCCAGACTTGCGAACATCTGGCCTCGCCACGGGAGCTTGACTACGTGAAACAGTTGCTGCTGATGCACCAGCTCTGGCCCTGCTTCTCCCTCTGGCCACACCACTGCCTCTTCCAACCTGTTCTGGTGCAGCACTCGCCTCCCCCTCAGAAGCGGAAGTCTTCACTCGGCCTATCAACCCAGCTTGGGTCAGTCACCTCGTCATCCTCCGATTCCTCAGTCTGCTCCCCCCTAGGACTTCCTGCCCTGACAACAACTTCACCACTTTCTGAAAACCGTGTCTCCTCATCGTCCGACACCTCTTTACACACTTCTTCCACTAAGTCAACAATGTCATCACCCACAGACTGCGACAGTTGGAAAACTTGGGCATCGGGAAAGAGGTCAGCAGCAACCTGAGAGGTGGTTTGTGACTCTGGGAAGGGTCCAGAAAATAGTTCCTCAGAGTATGCCGGATTGCATTCCAAATTTTCCTGGGAGGGGGCATACTGGGGGGAAGGAGGTTGAGGTGGAGAAGCCAGAGGAGTTCTCCCTTGGGTAACGTGGGTGGACTGCGTGGAAGACTGACTGGTGGACAAATTACTTGAAGCATTGTCCGCAATCCACGACATCACCTGTTTGCACTGTTGTGGTTTCAACAGTGCCCTACCACATGTCCCTATAAGTTGAGACATGAAGCTAGGGAGTGTAGCTCTGCGTCGTTCCCCTGCTCACTCATCAGCAGATACTGTCTCACCCTGCCCAGGACCAAGGCCTCTGCCCCTGCAGTAATTGAATGCCCACGCCCACGCCCTCGTCCTCGACCCTTAGCCCTGGGGTTCAACATTTTCTGTATATAAGTGTAAGTTTTTGTATATACCAAAAAAAAATGGGCCTGCTGTACTGAAACCCACAAACATGTTCAATCTGAACAAGTTAATATATAGGCGGATAAATTAGAGCAAAATTACGTATTTTATTACGTACCGTGCAGTATGGAGCAATTACACTGAAACTATTAGATTAGGCAGACTTGGTCTGCTTAAATGCAACCCAGACAAATGTTTCACAGATATTTTTCTAATGTAGCTGTATCAGTAAGAGCAAAAGACCGTATTTGATTACGTGACGTACAGTATGGGTCACCTGGACAGAAAATACGGATTGTGGTTTGTGGTGACTGGACAGCTGAACTGTGACACACAGAATGGTTCCACACAGCTGTATTAAATTGATTTGTATCACTCAGAATATATCAGAGAGCAAACTCAGCCAGCAAGCCCATCCACAAGCAGATAAAAAAAGGGTCTTGTAGCCCTAACAAGGGCTGTTGGGTTCTTTTAGAATCACTCCTGCCTAACACAAATCTAGTACAACACCCTAACACTCTCCCTGTATCACACTGCAGATCTGTCCCTAACGGCATCCAGGCAGAGACTGAGCCGAGCACTGCGGGCAGTCACTAGTATATTCCAGGGTCACCTGATCAGGCCAGCCAACCCCTGCTATCGACATGTAAGGGCCCCACGTGATGCTGGGTGGTACGCAGAGTCTCCTGGCTTGTGATTGGCTGAGTTTATAGCCGCCAAAAATTCAAAAGGCGCGAGATGCCATTTCCTCAAGCATGGCGAGATGCTCGTCCGAGTAGTTTAACCTAACAACGTGATCTAAACATAGATAATTTCTAATGAAACATTCCATGTAATAAAATGAAGCTAGGTTGGATAAGCAACCTGTTATCCTTGAAGTTATAAGGGATTCATTGGTTTCTCCAGAATTCTATATTGGTAATATAAATACTAGGGGAAGGAGGTTAATGTGACTCACAATTAGGCTATACATTCACACAAACGTTGTGTTTTGTGGATCCTCAAAAAAACGGATAATGTCCGTATGGCATCTGTTTTTTTTTCTGATCCATGTAACATGTAACAATGTTTATCCTTGTCTGCAAAACAGATAAGAATAGGACATGTTCTATTTTTTGCAGGGCTACGGAACGGACATACGGATGCAGATAGCACGTCTGAGCTGCAAAATATGCAGCTCAGAAGCTGAGAAAAACATGTAGCCTTATAGAAATGAATTGAAATTTTCCAACCAACATTTGACTTTACCACTAGAGACAAAGCATCATATGAGCTGCAAAGATTATATACTGGATCTTGCTTCAGCTACAATAATGTACATAAGATAAATAGCAGAAATATTTCAGACTGATATTAACAAGTCCAAGCCATTAAATATTTATCTGTAATTATTAGTGATAATTGAGCATCGCGATGCTCGGGTGCTCAGGCCGAACACTAGATGGTGCTCGAGTGCTCGTCCAAGCACCCGTGTATAATAGAAGTCAATGGGAGAACACCCGGAACCCCCTGCTCTGCAGAGGGGAGGGTGTCTGGTTCATAGGGAAACATGAGAAAATGGTGGAAACACTACTGAAATGGTTAGGGAACAGCATGGGGAGGATGAAGAAGATAGCATCGATTTTAGACAAAATATTGTTAGGAAACATATATTTACTTGTATATAAAGAGCAAGTAGCAGCATGCCCTCACCCCTAATGTTTAAGGCGGTCAGATCAGCAGCAGACCCTTACCCTAAATGTTTTTGAGTGTCAGCAGCACTGAAGGTCAACTTGTCAGGAGGAAGACCAGAGTGAAGAAGTGGAAGAGGAGGTGGTGGACGATGAAATCATAGGCCCAACATGGGAAGGAGGCAAGCTGAGCAAGGACAGCAGTACAAAGGGGAGGGATCCGCAGCACCACAACAGGCTGGAAGAGGCAGTGGGGTGGCAAAAAGGAGAAGGCAGGCCACACCAACAAGTGTTGACGATAAAAGAATTGGCATTTGCAACCTGTGCTGTACCAAAATGAGCAGGGGCATGAACACTAGCAACCAGACCACCACCAGCAAGATCTTCATGGCAGCAAAGCACCCTAATAGGTGGGCCAAACGCCTGGATCCACAATCGGTGTCTGCGGGTCACACCACTGTCTCCTCTTCCCTGTGTTACGTGCTAGCCAAGACGCAGGCCCAGATGCCTCCCCCCTGCACCTGGACTCTCACAGGCACCATTAGCGAGCACATCCAGTTCTGTGTCCCAGTGCAGCATACAGATGTCCATACCCCAGGCCTTTGAGCGAAAGCTCAAATATCCAGCCACCCACCCACAGGCCATAGCACTAAATGCACACCTTTACAAATTGCTGGCACTGAAAATGTTGCTTGTGGACACTGAGACTTTTCGTAATCTGATGGCAGCGGCTGTCCCTCTTTACTCAGTACCTAGCCGCCACTATTTTTGCTGGTGTGCCCTCACCGCCTTACACCAGCATGTGTCCCGAAAAATAACCCGTGCCCTGACCAACGCAGTTACTGGGAAGGTCCACTTACCGACTGACACATGGACATGTGCTTCTGGCTAGGGACGCTACATTTCCCTGACGACGCTGGGTGAACGCTGTGGAGGCTAGGAGCGAGTTGTACCCTGGGATGGCACAGATGCTACCGATACAAAGGATTGCGGGCCTTACTTCCATCAAGATTTCCGCCTCCAACTACATTAGCGGCTGCAACCCCTCCTTCTCCTCCACCACTTCCATCTAGGAATTCTCATCATGCAGCACCAGTCAGCCATCAGTCAGTAGCTGGAAGCAGTTTAGCACAGCGGTGGGGAAGCGGCAACAGGCTGTGCTGAAACTTATTTGCTTAGGTGTCAAACAACACAGCGCCACAGTGCTGTGGCAGGGTATAAGGGACCAGGCTCAGCTGTGGCTCTCGCCACTCAACCTACAACCAGGCGTGGTTGTGTCTGATAACGGCAGCAACTTGGTGGCGGCTTTGGAGCTCAGCAAGCTCACTCACATACTGTCACGCTCCGGTGTGGGGGGAAAAGAGTTGATATAGCTGCATCCATAATGACCTGTCCTTTTAAATATTATATAATCTACACCATCAGGTGAACGTTATAAAAAATAAAAATAGTGCCAAAACAGCTATGTTTGATCACTTTGCCTCACAAAAAGCATAATAACAAGGGATCAAAAAGGTCCGCAAATGTACGGCAAAATGATGCCACTGAAAACATCATCTAATCCCACAAAAAAAAAAAAAACCCTCACATAAGAACATCACGAGAAAGCTTTAAAAATATATCTCTCAGAAAATGGTGACACACAAACATTTTTTTTCAAATATGTTTTTTTTTAAACTATAAAAAATTAAAATTAGGGATGAGCAAATCGACTATGGATGAAACATCCAAAGTCGATTTTCTTAAAACTTAGTTTCAATACTGTACGTGCATATTAGAATGTATTGTCTCCAATGAGCCGAGGTTACCTTAGAAATGAACCCGAGTTCGGGAAATGGTTTTTTACAGTATAAATCAATTTCTCGCAAGACTTTGCTAAGTAATAACTTTGGCTCATCAGAGCCAATATATTCTAATGCATTCTAATATTGAAACAAAGTTTTATGTGAATCGAATTTGGATGTTTCCAAGTTGGTTCACTTATCCCTAATTGAAGTTTTGACATAATTGGTATTTTCACATCCATAACTACCTGCTCTATAAAAATATCACATGAGCTACCCGATCAGGTGAACACTGTGAAAAAAAGCAAAATTGATCCCAGACTGGTGCCTATAAAAATGATGGCTTCTCTCACAAATAATAAGCCTTTGCATATCTCAGTCAATGAAAAAATAAAAATAGTTATGGCTTTTGAAAACATTTATGCAAATTCTATGTTAAAACATCCAGATGCTGCTCCTTCCATTCTGAGCTTTGACATATCCTCTAACAGCAGTTTACAACCACATATGGGTGCTGCCATATTCAGGAAGAAATGCATAACAAATGTGTGGTGCATTTTCTTCTGATACCCCTTGTGAAATCTGGAGCTTTTATTGTTAAAAAAATTTCATTTTTCATTTTCATAGCCAAGTGTTCTGGATCGCACAGGAAGCAGGCTGTAAGTGTATTGCATTGAGTATTACACTTACAGCCTATGCATTACAATACAACAGTACAGTACCCAAAAGGTAAATAAAGTGAAAAAAAGTGGGAAAAAAAGTAAAAAAAATAAAGTTTTACAAAAAAAGTTTCAAGTAAAAAAAGCACACTTTTCCCAAAATAAAGTTAAAAAAAATTGTAAAAAAAAGAAAAGTACACATATTAGGTATCGCCGCATCCGTATCGTCCGGCTCTATAAAAATATCACATCATTCACCCCGCCAGGTCAACGCATTTAAAAAAGAAAAACAAAAAAACTGTGCTAAAATAGCCATTTTTTGGTCACCTTCCCTCACAAAAAGTGTAATAGCAGGTGATCAAAAAGGCATATTTAACCCAAAATGGTACCAATCAAACCGTCGTCTTGTCCCGCAATCGCCTGAGACAATCGCCGGAAAAAAAAATGGCTCTTGGAAAATGGCAACACAAAAAAAGATTTTATTCTGTTCAAAAATAGTCCGAGACTGCGGGGATCATATCCTTATAAAATGTTTGCAGACACCCCCCGTCCCCCCCCCACACCTTTTCCGGCAATGTAATTTTTAATACATCCCCCCCCCTCCTCGATGTCAGGATGGCCGAGCGGTATTCAGGATGGCCGAGCGGTGAAGCAGAGAGTCAGCGTACAGCTGACACTCTGCTTCAAACGTCCGACATCGCTGCTGGCAGCGATGTCGGCCGTTTAACCCCTTCCATGCCGCGGTCCGTAGGGACCACAGTATGGAAAGGGTTAACAGAGCTCCCTCCCTCTCCCATCGGCGCTGCGGTGCTCTGGCAGCGCACCGATGGTGTGGGGAGGAGAGAGGGAGGGAGCTCCCTCCCATCGGGACGCTGCTCTGCTGTGGCAGCGTCCCGATGGTTGCCATGGCAACCGGATGCTCCCGATGGTTGCCATGGCAACCGGACGCTTCCGATGGTTACCATGGCAACCAGACACTTTCGTCCGGCTTGCCATGGTAAAGCTTACTATGAATGAAAATACAGTGCAGTACACTATACAGTGTACTGCAGTGTATTGTAAAACACCAGACCCACTAGATCTTCAAGAACCAAGTGGGTCTGAGTCAAAAAGTGTAAAAAAAAAAGTGTAAAAAAAAAATAAAAAAGTAAAAAAAAAAATCCCATTTTTCCCCATATAAGCACATGTTAATTGATTAAAAATGAAGAAAATAAAATACCTTAACATATTAGGTATCGCAGTGTCCGTAAAAACCCGCTCTATAAAAATATCACATGACCCAACCCCTCAGGTGAACACAGTAAAAAAAAATAAAATAAAAACAGGGTAAAAAAAGCCATTTTTTGTCACTTTACATCACAAAAAGTGTAATACAAATTGATCAAAAAGGCGTATGCCCCTCAAACTAGCACCAATCTAACCGTCACCTCTTCCCACAAAAAATGAGCCCCTACCTGAGACAATTGCCCAAAAAATAAAAAAACTACAGCTCTCAGACCATGGAGACACTAAAACATGATTTTTTGTTTCAAAAATGATATTATTGTGTAAAACTTAAAAAATAATAAAAAGTATACATGTTAGGTATTGCCACGTCCGTAACAACCTTCTCTACAAAAATTTCACATTAGTTAACCCCTCAGGTGAACACAGTAAAAAAACTAAAATAAAAACAAGGTCAAAAAAGCAATTTTTTGTCACTTTACATCACAAAAAGTGTAATACCAAGCGATCAAAAAGGCATATACCCCTCAAAATAGTACCAATCTAACCGTCACCTCTTCCCGCAAAAATTGAGCCCCTACCTGAGACAATTGCCCAAAAAATAAAAAAGCTACAGCTCTCAGACAACAGAGACACTAAAACACAATTTTGTTGTTTCAAAAATGATATTATTGTGTAAAACTTAAATAAATTAAAAAAAACTATACATGTTAGGTATCGCCACGTCCGTAAGAACCTGCTCTACAAAAACATCACATTAGTTAACCGCTCAGGTGAACACAGTAAAAAAAAAACTGAGCCAGAACAGGCATTTTTGTTTACCTTGCCTAACAAAAAGTGTAATATAAAGTGATAAAAAATCATATGTACCCCAAAATAGTATTAATAACACTGTCACCTTATCCCTTAGTTTCCAAAATATGGGCACTTTTTTGTTGTTTCTACTGTAGGGGTGCATCGGGGGGGCTTCAAATGGGACATGTCTAAAAACCAGTCCAGCAAAATTCGCCCTCCAAAAACCATCTGGCGCACCTTTCCTTCTGTGCTTGGCCATGCACCCATACAGTAGTTTACAATCACATGTGGGGTGTTTCTGTAAATCACATAATCAGGGTAATAGTTTTTGAGGTTTTTTTGCTATTAACCCTTGATGTGTTACAGGAAAAAATGGATTAAAATGGAAAATCTGCAAAAAAAAAGTGAAATTTTGAAATGTCATCTCCATTCTCTTTTAAATCTTGTGGAATACATAAAGGGTTAACAAAGTTTGTAAAATTAGTTTTGAAAACCTTGAGGGGTGTAGTTACTAAAATGGGGTAATTTATGGTGGTTTCTATTATGTTAGCCCCACAAAGTGACTTCAGAACTGAACTGGTGCTTAAAAAATGGCTTTGGAAAATTTCTTAAAATTTTAAGAATTGCTTCTAAAATTCCAAGCCTTCTAACATCCCCAAAAAATAAAATTACATCTACAAAATGATGGCAACATAAAGTAGACATATGGGAAATGTAAAGTAATAACTATTTTGTGAGGGATCACTATCTGCCTTAATAGCAGAGAAATTCAAAGTTTGAAAATTACACATTTTTCCAAATTTTCTGTAAATTTAGGATTTTTTTAGAAATAAAGGTGATTTATATTGACTCAAATTTACCACTATCGTGGAGTACAATATGTCACGAAAAAACAATCTTGGAATCAGTCGAATCGGTGAAAGAATCCTAAAGTTATGAATTAATAAAGTGACACATGGCAGATTTAAAAAAATGTGGCTTCAGCATTAAGTGTAAAAGTAGCTTCGGCCTTAAGGGGTTAAAGGTAAAACATATCTGCTCAAATTTGCCACTAAAATGAAGTATAGTGTGTCAAGAGAAAACATTCTCAGAATGGCTTGAATAAATAAATGCATGGCAAGTTATTACTACATAAAGTAACACATGTTGGATTTGCAAAATTAGGCTGGGTCAGGACGGAGGATATATGGGGAAGAGGAGAGGATCTAAATAGTGTGGTCTGAAAGTGGATAAAAAATCTGAAATCTTAAATTGTCCAAATTTCCCCAA
Source organism: Rhinella marina (assembly GCA_900303285.1). Classification (NCBI taxonomy): domain Eukaryota; kingdom Metazoa; phylum Chordata; class Amphibia; order Anura; family Bufonidae; genus Rhinella; species Rhinella marina. The sequence goes on along the minus strand of ONZH01010963.1, from coordinate 14,952 downwards.
AAATAAGGAGGGCAACATTAAAAAATTCACTTTAAAGGAGTTTCTGTTTTGGCGTAAGACATCTGTACTGGCAGCAAAATGCTATAGAACCAGCAATAGACAAATAGGCTGGCAAAATCCAATTTTATAGTCTTTTGAAGCCCAGCCAATAATTAAATTACGCAAATAGTGTTCATTTTCACAATATAAACATTCGGTCATGGTTTTAGAGGTGTTTTGTCTTAAAAAAAATTTTAACAGCAAAAAATGATAAAAAGGAAAATATACATTGTTTTATCATTTTAATTTTTTCCATCATTTTTTTTAATTATATCTGTCATCTAAAGGCTGAAAAGAGGCCCCATGAAAAAAATAAAATAAATGTAGGTTAGTTACTAGCCCAAAGAAACTTGTGCCGCATAAGAAGACACAGGTATTATAGAAAGTACATATTGAAAGGGCTCTGCAGATTTTGCACTAGGGCCCAGAGTCTTCAATTTACACCTCTGGCTGTAGGGAAGGGGTTAGGTCAAAAAATTGGCATGGGGGGTTCCATTTAAATTTTTGCCTCAGGCAGCAGGAAGTCTATGTGTTCCCTTGCCCCTTGCCACAAAGCACTGAGGGAAAGTGGGCCCAAGCTGAATTCTTGCACCAGGACCCATGACCAGGACCAGCTCTGAGAACTGCAGGTGATGATGGCCAGATGTCAGCAAAGGCCGGCGTAACCTTAATTTTGTCCTTTTGTTTATTTGTTTATTATTTGTTGAAAGTTATTATTATTTATTACTAAAATTATTCTCCTAAAACCTGTGTTTTGATAGTTTTTTTTAAAAATCTTTAACCCCTTCCTGACATAGTGTGAAGACGACAGGGATGTCTGTTTAGGCCGGAGCCTCAAAAAATTGTCCAAAGGCCATTTTCCCAGATTAATGAACACAGGGTATCTTCAGGACAACACTCCAGTTCCCAAATTACAGTCAGAGAAAAAGGCTTTGCTTTGTTTGGACAACAAGCCTGTAAACATTCTACCTTGTAAAGATGGCCAGTAATAGTAGGGGACGGGGTACATCAGCTCAGCAGAGAGTGAATAGTAAATACAACAAACGGTGGAATATAACAATCTCTGCTAATGTAACTTGTAACAGGAGGCAGAGGTAGACAACATTGTATCTATTTTATTTTTTAATACCATTTTTACTTTTTTTTACTTTTTTTAATATAGATATTTTTGGGGGAGGAAAGGCTCCTAACAAATTCCTGAATTCTAAATAGAACTAAGAACGGTGGAGTATAACAACAGCTGCTAGCCTGCTAATGTTCTAATGTTGAAAATGGAGGTGGAGGTAGATTTTAATAACATTTTGGGGTTTTGGTTTGGGGAGTTCGGGTTCGCTCAGCCCATGACACGAGACGTTTGGCATGCAACTTTATAAGCCGGCTGACAGCAACAGTGGGAAGACACTGGGACTATTTCAGCCTACCAGGCCTAATCTAATCATCGGCCTCAGCAAGAGGAGTGTGAAAATCGGAGGTAATCCAGCCTTTATTCATTTTTATAAAGGTGCTTTTTTGGACACTGCCAGGTGAGAGTTTGGTCCGTTTGAGTGTCACCACTCCCCCGGCGGTGCTAAAAACCCTCTCTGAGATGACACTTGAGGCTGGGCAGGAAAGAAGCCCTAGTGCATAGTGGGCAAGTTCCGTCCACTGTTTTATTCTGGCTGCCCAGAAGTCCAGGGGGTCTGAGAAGAGGCTTTGCGAGCCAGACTGCAGGTAAGCCTGAACCTGGTCGTTGAGGCGGGTGGACTGGGCCTGCTCACTTGGCTGCGGCTGTTGGGAGGCTGAAATTTTTTTTTTCCATCATACTCATGAGGCTTAACTGGCTGTTGCTGTTGTTGCAGGAGGTGGGTAACTCTGCCGGGCCTCCCTTTCAGAGACACTGGCAGCAGGCTGTGGCTTGCAGAAAGCTGTGGCCAGGTTAGTACATAGCTTCTCCCGGTATGAAGCTAAATTCTCCTCCCTTTCCTGGGGAAGAAAACAAACCCTCATGTTGGAGTGATACCATGGGTGCAGAAGCATCGCAAGCCAGTATTCAGTCTGCCTTATTTTTAGGATACGCCTGTCAGTCCGTAAGCATGTGAGCATACAGCTTGCCATCCTGGCCAGCGTGCCTGAGGAGCCAGTTCTTTCCATCTCAGCCTCTTTCTGAGACACTTGAGTGTCCCTGAAAGTGTCATCAACATCCTCCAGTTCCTCCTCCTCATAGTCATCATCAAACTCCTTCTCCGCCCCCTCCTCTAGCTGAAGCTCCTCATCCTCCTCCTGCACTTCCATGGAACTTTGTCGTTGGGGCTCCCCTACAGTGACAGCATGGCATGCAGAGAGATGTGCAGGATTTCCTTCCCCCATTGCCCCTTGCTGCATGAGCAACAGTGTCTTTTCAAGGACAAATATTAGTGAGCTAACCAGCTGTCCTGGCTGACCAATTTAGTGGCTTCTTCAAAGGGCTTCAGCACACTGCAGGCATCTCGGACCAGCCTCCACTGATGGAAATCTAAGCCACACCTGCTCCCTATGGTCGACGATTCTGGCTGCTGCTGGACAAAGTCATCCACTGCTCTCCGCTGCTCAAGGAGCCGCTGCAACATGTGAAGTGTGAAAGGTTCAGCACTGCCACTACATTTGTCCCTTTGTCACTCATGACCTTGCCCACTTGCAGCTGAAGGGGAGACAGCCAGCATGTTATTTGCTGCTTGATGTGATGCAGAAAGTGCTGGCCTTTCTGGCTGATGTTGCCAAGACAGATTAAATCTAACACAGCGTGGCAGCGTTTAACCTGCCACACGTGCTAGGAAGGAGGGGGGCCAACTCTCTGCCCTGATGCTCCTGCAGGTGGACTGCCCATGAAGGTGGAGGAGGGTGCAGATAAGTATTGGGTGGCCTGCAATCCTGGCTATCATCATGGGTGACTTCAACATCCCTATCGACACTTGCAACTCGACCGCCTCCAAACTTCTGGCACTCGCTTCCTCCTTCGGCCTCTCCCAGTGGTCTTCCGCTCCCACCCACAGAGATGGTCATACTCTAGATCTGATCTTTACTCGCCTCTGCTCCTTATCTAACCTTTCTAATTCGCCACTCCCCCTATCTGACCACAACTTACTCACCTTCTCTTCTCTGGTCTCTTCTGCTGCTCCTCCGGTCCACACACTAGCACACCCCTGCAGGAACCTTAAACATCTCGACTTTCACCTACTTTCGGAATCTCTTTCACTTCTCTCCAACATTCATTCCCTCAAAGACCCCGATGCTGCCACCACTCTGTATAACACCACAATAGCTACAGCCCTGGACTCTGTTGCCCCCCTCACACTCCACAAATCCCGGAAAATCAACAGACAACCCTGGCACACAGACCTGACCAAGAAACTCAGACAAGCTTCCAGAGCTGCTGAGCGGCAATGGAAGAAATCCCATTCAAAGGATCACTTCACCACATACAAGCAATCCCTCCTCATTTTCAAATCATCACTCTCTGATGCAAAACAGGTCTACTTCTCATCTCTAATATCTTCTCTGTCCCACAACCCCAAACAACTGTTCAACACTTTTAACTCTCTTCTCCGTCCACCGGCGCCCCCACCTTCACCTCTTATCTCAGCAGAGGACTTTGCCACATACTTCAAACAAAAGATCGTCAACATCAGAGAAGGCTTCAGTGCACAGTCCCCTCAGCCCCTCTACATAACTGCTCAGTACTCTTCCACCAAAACCTGCTTCTCCACAATTACAGAAGAATACCTTTCCACCCTACTCTCCAGATCACATCTCACTACCTGCGCACTTGACCCAATCCCATCCCACCTCATTCCCAACCTCTCCTCAGTGTTCATCCCAGCCCTAACTCATCTCTTCAACCTATCACTGACCTCTGGTGTCTTCCCCTCTGGTTTTAAACACGCTACAATTAAACCCATCCTTAAAAAACCCTCACTCGACCCATCTTCTCTGTCCAGCTATCGCCCCATATCACTTCTGCCATATGCCTCAAAGCTACTTGAGCAACATGTCCATTCAGAACTGTCCTCTCACCTCTCCTCCTGCTCACTCTTTGACCAACTACAGTCAGGCTTCCGACCCCACCACTCGACTGAAACTGCCCTTACTAAAGTCACCAACGATCTGCTAGCAGCCAAAACCAAAAAACATTACTCTGTTCTCCTCCTCCTTGACCTGTCCTCTGCCTTTGACACCGTCGACCACTCCCTTCTACTACAAACTCTCTCGTCTCTTGGCATCACTGACCTGGCCCTCTCATGGATCGCATCATACCTCACAGACCGGACATTTAGCGTCTGCCACTCTCACGCCACCTCCTCCTCCCATTCCCTCTCTGTTGGTGTCCCACAAGGCTCAGTCCTAGGTCCCCTGCTCTTCTCTATCTATACCTTTGGCCTGGGACAGCTCATAGAGTCCCATGGCTTTCAGTATCACTTTTATGCTGATGACACACAAATCTACCTCTCTGGTCCAGACATCGCCACCTTACTATCCAGAGTCCCACAATGCCTATCTTCAATATCCTCTTTCTTTTCCTCACGCTTTCTAAAACTTAACATGGATAAAACAGAATTTATCATCTTTCCACCATCTTGCACAGCCCTCCCAACAGACCTATCTATCACCATCAACGACTGTACACTCTCCCCCGTTAAACAGGTCCGCTGCCTTGGAGTGACCTTGGATTCTGCACTCTCCTTCAGACCACACATCCAAGCCCTTTCCACCACCTGCCGCCTCCAACTCAAAAATATCTCCCGTATCCGTGCGTTCCTCAACTATGAGTCTGCCAAAGTACTAATACATGCCCTCATCATCTCCCGCCTAGACTACTGCAACTTTCTCCTCTGTGGCCTTCCATCTAGCACCCTAGCCCCCCTCCAATCTATCCTCAACTCTGCTGCCCGACTAATCCACCTCTCACCCGGTTACTCCTCTGCCTCTCCCCTTTGCCAATCCCTTCACTGGCTCCCCATTCCCCAGAGAATTCAGTTTAAAATACTAACAAATACATACAAGGCCGTCCACAACCTGTCCCCTCCCTACATCTCAGAACTACTCTCCCGATACATCCCCACACGTAATCTCCGATCCTCACAAGACCTCCTTCTCTCCTCCACTCTTATCAACTCTTCACACAATCGCCTCCAGGATTTCTCCCGCGCAGCCCCAATACTCTGGAACTCTGTACCCCAACATATCAGACTCTCACCTACAGTGGAATCCTTCAAAAGAAATCTGAAAACCCACCTCTTCAGACAAGCCTACAACCTGTGACCCTGCTGCTGCTACACTGCCATGACCAGCTTTACCCTAACCTACTGTGTCCTCCCATACCGCATAGATTGTAAGCCTTCACGGGCAGGGCCCTCTCTCCTTCTGTACCAGTCTGTAACTTGTTTGTCCTAGAGCAATTGTCTAGACTATGTATGTAAACCCCTTTTAACATGTACAGCACTGTGGAATGAATGGCGCTTTAATAATAAATAATAATAATAATAATAATAATAAAGCGCGTGGAGGTGCCAAAAGCAATTGGCTCTGTTGCTGGGTGGTTCCTGTCTCACTGCCACTAAAAACATTCAGCCAGTGGGCTGTAAAGGACATGTATTGCCTCGGCCATAAGCCCTGCTTCAGTTGTCCACCGTGATGTGCACGGTGCTGCAGAGAGACAGCTGCAGGGAGCATCCTATATTGTTTGCCACGTGCGAGTAAAGCGCAGGGATAGCTTTGTTTGAAAAGTAATGCCGGCTAGGGATCTGTCAGCGCAGCTGAGCAAAAGCCATCAGCTCCCTAAAAGCTGTACAATCAACTAAATTGTAGGGCAGAGACTGCACAGCCAGCAACTTGGTCAGGTGAGAATTAAGTTTGCACACTGTTGGATTGCTGGTTGTGTAAACTTGCTTCCTGGCCACGCACTCGACGATGGACGGCTGGCGAGTAAGAGGAGGTAGAGAAACGGGTTGACGACGAGGTGTATGTACTCGTTTCGCCCTTGGATGCGGGCTGCCTGACGCAAGGGACCCCGGGAGAAGTAGCCAGCTCTTCTGAATCAAGGCACTGCTGTAATCCACCTTGTTTACCCGAAAGTGCGGCATAAATCCGCTTCAGATGGTTCCACAGAGCAGTGGTCCCTACATTTGAGGCTTTCCCATGGCTCAATTTCTGTTTACAGAAATTGCATGTGGTCACGCTGAAGTCCCCCGGCCCCACCCTACTTGGCCCCCGCCTCCACCCTACTTAGGGTCTTACTAGTTCCCAAGGCAGGCCTGGGCCTACCTCGCTTCTGCCCTGTGTCGATGCCTCTACCACCGCCCCTCCTCCACGGAGATCAAATCCTCCTCACCAGCCCGATCCGGCTCCTAGGTCATCCTGTCTAACACACAGTCATCATCAGACTCCCCACCACTTTTGTCTGACTGCAATATTGGCTGTTCCCCACCAACCTCCGCTTCCGGGCAGTCCAAACACTGACTGCTCTCTAAAAAATCATTAAGGAGTCTTCAATATCTGCCGGATTGTGCAGTGGGGTTCGGTGGCCTTTTTTTTATAAAATGCAGAAGGGACACCACTAGGAGGGGGCATTGAAGGCAGAGAGGAGGCAGAGAATGATGGGCTTTGCTGGAGTGGAATGGTGGCGCAGGAGGAACGCTCTGAGTTTGACTCCTGGCTACATGATACAGTATCAGCAGAAAAAAGCACGTCATCCGGCTGTGATTGAGATAAGTGAGCCATCCACTCCACTACCTCATCCACTTTCTCCTCTACAACAATTTGGCGCTTTGGTGGGTTAGCCTGGTGGAACAGTGGGAAACTACTACAAATTCTACCGGTAGAAGCTTCGGCTACATGTCCTTTGCCACTGCTGGCCTGTTCCACCTTCTCCTTTTTTTTGGGACCTCGAGGTCTGGCTGGAAGTGGAACCCTTTTGCTTTTACGTGCCAGACATTTTCACTTGACTGTGGCCCTGCAGGTCTTTGTCTCTCTCCCTTTCTCTCTCCCTGTCTCTCTTCCTGCCTGATTAATATTACTATCCCTGCACTTGCCCTGCACTGGCCCTGCACTGGCCCTGCACTAGCTTTGATATGTGTATTATGGATGCCCAGAAAAACACCATAATTTATAGAAAAAAGTTCTCTGTCTTTCACAACTTCACAAGCTTCTGCTCATCTCAGCAGTCGCGGCGATACTGATGTCACTGGCTTACTCAGCCTATGGGCCAATTAGAGCAAGCCATTTCCACTAGGTCAGGTGACCGGCTTCTTCCCTGGCTTTTTGCCGCTCTCACTGCGAACATTTCCACACAAATAACGAACATACAGTAAAAGTTTGCTAATTAACTGAATTTGTACACATCGGGTATAAATTAACTGACACGTAGTTCATCCCAATTCATCGGACAAGTACGTAACATTTGCGTACAAAGGTTTAAGAACATTTAAGATTCGAACGGAGCAAATCTGAAAAGATCCGGATCCGCTTCGGAGTAGAAAACTGCGAAGATTCGTATCGAATAGATTTGCTCATCTCTACTCCTATTCTCCTATTCATAAATGAGCGCTCTCCTTCACTGCATATGATGGTGCTCACTGGTTATTATCACCTCCTGCCACCGCAACCACCCCCATGTTTCAGGGTGTATCTGTGTGGCCAGTGCCCTGCAATAAACAGTAAGCATTTTCCCTTATTAGCCGGGACAGCACTCCTTGGTAAACTCTTTAATGTACATGAATTAAAAGGTCTTAATAACCAGAGATTTTTTCATGCTTTAGTGCACGCGGCAGTTTAATGTTTGTAACTTTTGTATTAGTTGGACTGCCAAAATAATTTTTGCATTTTTAATGTGACATTTAGGGTTTTTTTTAATATATTAATAAAATTATAATTTTTTTTCTTGTATTTGGTGAAAACTACAAAAAATCTTAATTTTTTTCATACTAACTGCTAATTCTTTAATAGCAAATACATTTTTAAAGTGAGTTCCTTCTTTTATGTCAGTTACATATTTTGACATAAATGTATAGTTTCACATAAACTGGGCAATAATGGCCATGGTTTTGGTTGGCGTGGACTTTATAATATGTACCCCTCGAGGTATACACAGCTTTTTTAAAAACATTTTTGCACTTTTCCCTTTTTTTATTTTATTTGTATTTTATTATTGTATTTTATTCATTTTAATATATTGTTGTCACATAATATGTCCCCAGTAGGTTATTAAAAAAAACCCTGGGGGACACTGATACTTTTTTTTTTTTTTTTACTATTTTCACATTAACTGTTTTGCATAAGGCAGAGCTGATTAGGGTTAGAGATGAGCGAACTTGCTCGTAACGAGCGGTTCAATGCTCGGGTCCCCTGTGCTCCCCTGCCTGCAGCCATCCGGATCCGTACTCACCCGACTGTAAGTCAATGGGGACGGATCCGTTTGGTGTCACACACTGGTATGTGACTAGTGTGTGACACCAAACGGATCCGTCCCCATTGACTTACAGTCGGGTGAGGACGGATCCGGATGGCTGCGGGCAGGGGAGCGCAGGGGATCCGAGCATTAAACCGCTCGTTACGAGCAGGTTCGCTCATCTTTAATTAGGGTCTGCTAAGACTCTACAGAAATGCTCTTCCCCCAAGACACCAGAGATCACATAATCCCTGGGTCCAATAGAGAAAGTGCATTAATAAAACAGTTCTGTTTTCTCCTCAGGTTTCTGGCTGCAGCTAACAAGTGGGGACCCGGCTTTCTCCTGCTACTGTAGATTCGTGTCATCAAAAATTAAATGCACCAAAGTATTACAAATTGTAAATGAAACATTCTGGTAATTTATTTCCCAGAAATTACAGTCAATGAAACATATTAAACTTTTTTTGAGAGCTGTGTATTCCTTAAATGACTGATGTATTAAAACCTGCTGGGAAGGCTTCACTGAAAACCTAAGGCAGCTTTTTGCTAAAGGCAAAACTGCTGCCCCAAATTCATCTACTGCTGTGATGATTTTAAGGATGGACCAAAAGGTTAATAGTTTAAATCCTAGTCCCTGTAGATAAAGATGATAAGAACCTATTTGATCTTAAAAGCATTGAAGTGGAATAGAAATCTGGAAACAAATTTTACTTTTTCACCTTTTAAAGCTTCCTTCGTGCAATTTCTGAAGACATAATATTTTATGCCAAGTAGAGTATGTTACAATGAAGGAACACTCACAAGTACTGCATACAGAGTAGTCAAGCAGTGAAACCTCTTTACTGGCCTTCAGTTTTGGCCTTCAGTGCTATCTCTATGTTGATTGCATCCAATTATTGTATGTACTTCTTCCAATCATCAACCACTGGACTAATAAAAAAACACCTGGGTCTGTCGGCTGCCTCTAACATCACGTCCTTTCCACCTGAGCGAAAATTTTCAAAAACAGTTTTAAGCATTTACTAACGTATTTTAAACTGTTATTTTATTTTTCAGAGCGTGTTTGGAAAATTAAAGGTGGAATCTGATTGGTTGCTATTGCATCGGATGTGGACCCATTTATTTCAATTGGGCCGCAAAAGATGCAGACTGCACACTATGTAATGTCTACACGTTCGTTCTGTGGCCCCGGAAAAAAAAAATAGAAAGATGTCTCTATTATGGACAAGGATAGGACAGTTCTATTATGGGCCAGATGTTCGATACTAGAAAATGTGGAATGCACATGGCTGGTATCCGTGTTTTGGGGACTGAAAAAACAGCTACGGCTGTGGGCATGAGGCCTAATTCAGACACTCCATGCACTCAAACGTACTTCATATCTGGCTGGTGCAGGTTTATATGTACTACTTTATTTAGTATAAAAAATGGTTGGACTATTGTACTGTAAGACTGTAAACTCTTTCAAGCAGAGCCCTTACTACTGTTGTTTGCATTGTTGATTAGTTTGTTTGAAAAAGTATCCTAGATTGTACAGTGCTGCACAAAATATTGGTGCTATATAAAGTAATAAATATTATTGCTATTATTTATTAACCCTTGCTATTATTTATTAACTCACTGCCGCAAGTCCCAGCGCCGTACATGTACGGTGCTCTGATCGGGCGGGCGCAGGAGCTGTGCCCGCCGGATCAGCGGCGGGGTCCGGCTGTACCCAGGTGCCGGACCCCTGCTGAATGCACCAGCATCGGTGAAAACACCGATGCCCGCGCATTAACCCTTCATGTGCCGCGGTCAGCGCTGACCGCGGCACATGTGGTGTGCGGGAGTAAATTAATTCAGGATGGCAAGCGGGGGGGCCATCGGGTCCCTGCGCTGCTGTGACGGGGACCCGATGGCTCGGATAGCAGCCAATGCCTTCCTTAGGCATCGTGGCTGCTATCCCTGCGTGCCTGTGCGATCCAGCCCCCTGGATCGCACAGGAAGCAGGCTGTAAGTGTATTACACTGAGTAATACACTTACAGCCAATGCATTACAATACAAAAGTATTGTGATGCATTGTAAAGGGGATCAGACCCCCAAAAGTTAAATAAAGTGGAAAAAAAGAAGTTAAGAAATAAAGTTTCCTAAAAAAAATAATAATAAAAGTTTCAAGTAAAAAAAAGCCATTTTCCAAAAAAAAGTTAAAAAATAAATTGTAAAAAAAAAAAGGTAAACAAAGAAAGATAAACATATTAGTTATTGCCCCATCCGTATCGACCGGCTCTATAAAAAAATCACGTCATCCACCCCGCCAGGTGAACATAGTAAAAAAAAAACCAAAAAAAGTGCCAAAACAGACATTTTTTGTTCACCTTCTCTTACAAAAAGTATAATAGCAGGCGATCAAAAAGGCACATTTGTCCCAAATTGGTACCAATCAAACCGTCATCTTGTCCCGCAAAAATGATACCCTACCTGAGACAATCGCCCGAAAAATAAAAAAAATATGGTTCTCTGAAAATGGCAACACAAAAAAAGATTTTATTCTGTTCAAAAATAAATCTAATGTGTAAAACTGTCCAAAAATAAAAGAGTTACACATATTGGGTACCGCCGCGTCCGTAACAACCTGCTCTATAAAAATATTACATGAGATGGCCCCCCAGGCGAATGCTGTAAAAAAAAAAAAAAAAAAAAAACTATACTATAACAGCCATTTTTTTCACCTTGCCTCACAAAAAGTGTAATACCACATGATCAAAAAGGAGTATGTACCCCAAAATTGTACCAATCAAACCGTCATCTCGTCCCGCAAAAAATGAGTCCCCACATAAGACAATAACTCAAAAAAATAAAAATCAATGGCTCCCGCAAACCAATCCATCAAAATCTGTGTTGTAAAATCCATATGGTGCTCCTTCTGTTCTGAGTCCTGCCATGTGCCCCCACAGCAGTTTACCACCACATATGGAGTGTTGCCATATTCAGGAGAAAATGTGTAACAAATTATGGAGTGCTTTTCTCCTGTTACCCCTTGTGAAAATGAAAAATTTGGGGCTAAAGCAACATTTTATTGGATGAAATGAAACTTTTCATTTTCACAGCCAAGTGTTTCCAAATTCCAAAAAACGCTTAGGGGGTCAAAGTGGCCAGTACCCCCCTTAATATATTCTTTGAAGGGTGTAGTTTCCAAAATGGGGTCACTTTTTGAGGGTTTCCACTGTAGGGGTACGTCAGGGTCTCTCAATTACAAAATGGTGCCTAAAAACCAATCTAGAAAAATCTGCCTCCAAAATCCTTGTGGCGCTCCTTTCCTTCTGACCACTGCCACAAACCTATAGAGACGTTTACCACCACATATGGGGTATTTCTGTAAACTGCAGAATCAGAGTAATGTATATTGAGGTTTAGTTTGCTGTTAACCCTTGCAGTTTTGGAAGAAAAAAATTATTAACGTGAATAAAAAAAGTGAAATTTTGAAATTTCACCTCCATTTTCCATTAATTCTTGTGGAACACCTCAAGGGTTAACAAAGTTTGTAACTGCAGTTTTTTTATAATTTGAGGGGTGTAGTTTCTAAAATGGGGTGGTTTCCATTACGTAAGCCACTCAAAATCACTTTATATCTGAATTGGTGCTTAAAAAAATGGATTTGGAAATTTTGTTGAAAATTTGAAAAATGGCTTCTAAACTTCTAAGCCCTCTAACATCCCAAAAAAGTAAAATGACATTTATAAAATGATGCCAACATAAAGTATGCATATGGGAAATGTAAAATAATAACTATTTTTGGAGGTATTACTATGTATTTTGAAAGTAGAGAAATTGAAATTTTGAAATTTGCAAATTTTTCCAAATTTTTGCTAAATTTGGTATTTTTTTAATAAATAAACATGAAATATTTTGCCACAAATTTACTACTATCGTGAAGCACAATATGTGACGAGAAAACAATCTTAGAATGGCCTGGATAAGTAAAAGCGTTCCAAAGTTATTACCACATAAAGTCACACATGTCAGATTTGCAAAAAACGGCCTGGGATTTGAGGTGAAAAGTGGCCCGGTACTGAAAGGGTTAAACCCTTCTACCTTGAACCAGTTTTCACCTTCCTGCCTAGGCCATTTTTTGTTAATCTGACATGTATCACTTTGTGTGGTAATAACATTGGAATGCTTTTACTCATCCAAGCCATTCTGAGAATGTTTTCTCATAACACATTGTATTTCATGACAGTGGTAAATTTGAGTCAAAATATTTAACCCTTATTCATAAAAAAATTCAACATTTATCAAAAAATTAAAAATTTTCAATATATCAATTTTTCTGCTTTTAAAACAGATAGTGATACGTTATAAAATAGTTATTACTTAACATTCCCCATATGTCTCCTTTACGTTGGAATCATTTTGTAAATGTCATTTTTTAGGATGCTAGATGGCTTAGTACAAATCTTTTGCTTCTTACGAATATTAAATGTTATTGTAATGTTTTGTATGCTAACGTTACGTACGCATTCTTCTTGCCCCCCCCCCACCTTCCTCCGGCCCCCTAAAGCGGGAAAAACACCCCATCAAGAGCGGGAAAGTGAAGATATGCCCCCCTCAGAAGTGGGAAAAACCAACCTGGCCCACCGGGAACTTTCTGTTTGCAAGTGTAGGGAGTGAAGACTCCTCCCTCATTACTCAACCTTCCTCTCCAGTTCAAGCCAGGGGTGAACAAGACAGCATGGCAAAACAACTACACCCAAAGTGGGGAGAGATGGTATGGGGTACACAGCCCAACCCACTGGAGAGTCCTGAAGAGATCAGGGTGGCACAAGTGATCCCGAGAATCACACGGGCAACGGAGGTGTCCACTTCGCCGCCCAGGAAGAGAACACCTTCAATGCAGCAGAATCCCATCGTGCCTGCATCAGAGACAGCCCACGCCCAGACCCTGTGGGACTATAAGAAAGCGGTGGAGGACTGGGTCATCCAAGTGCTTGACCATCCGAGGCCAGGAGACCCTACACTGGAAAGGCGCAAAGGAAATGTCATATGGTTTTCAGTGGAGAGAGGCAGCGGAGGAGGAGTACTACGTGTGCCGCAGATCTGTTAAACTGCCCTACCTGCCTTTACATGGGGTATCAGGTGGAATATACCCCCATGGCATCTCTGAAAGGCCCCTTTGCTACAGGGGTAATGTTATTGTCTAATTCCCTGGTCCCTGCATCACCAGCAGAAGTTTGGCCGGGGGAACCAGCAGCCGCAGGACGTGTGCCCTGCCTACAAGAGACAGCAGATGGCAACCTCCATTCCAGAGAAAAACCACAGCCACAGCCGGAGCCTCTGATCCCTGGATTGCCACCACCACCACAGTCCTTTCACCTGGGTCAGCTGACTACCTCATCTTTCACTTTCCAGCCCACGGTGATCCAGTACCAGCTACCGTGGAAAATGGCATCAGCAGCAGCCCGGGGAACTGGCGGTTCTTCCTTGGATGTAGACTTGCCTCAACCGCTGCAGCCAGAAATCCTTACCTCTGCTGTCCAGGCAGGAGGATCCGGAAAAGTGAAGCCTCAAGTGGCAGCAGCGCCCTCCAAATTCAAGCAGAAGAAGGCAGTGGAGCTCAACAACGGCAGCCAGTCTGGCCTACAGAAGGCAGGAGTGTCCTCTTATGTCATTTATCAGCAGTAGCAGTGAGGAGGACTTCAGGTCCCTCATCTGAGGAACCCTTCTACAACTGGCTGTCTCTGTCTGGCTGACTTAAAGGACACCTCATAGTCTGAACCTATGGGAGCCACAGCATGAATTGCACCTGACGGGTGAGACCTAGTTGACAAGTTTTTAATTTATTTTGTTTTTATTGCCCCATGTTTGACTCTCACCCAGATGGCCATTGCTTGTCAGGACTTCCCCCATTCTGCAGAAAATTTCCAGTTTCGCTTAAGCACGCCTATTTTCCTTTTTCCCCCCTTCTCATGTTATTTGTGAGCCTCCTTTGCAAAATGGGCTCTCTATTTCCTGCTATTTTATACTGTCCATGTGGATTACACGTTACCTGTTTGGATGACAAAATTACCTCACAAGGATTACAATAGAATTTTGGATAGAGATGAGCGAGCACTAAAATGCTCGGTTGCTCGTTATTCGAGTCAAATTTTTTTCGATGCTCGGGTGCTCGTTTCGAATAACGAACACCATTGAAGTCAATGGGAGACTCGAGCATTTTTTGCAGGGGACCGGAGCTCTGCATAGGGAAGGTTGCGTGAAAACCTGGAAACCTCAGAAAATGATGGAAACACCACAGAAATGGACAAAAAACAGCAGGGGCAGCATGCATGGATGCCTCTGAGGCTGCCTAATCGTACCATTATGCCAAATTCTGGGCAACAGTTTGGTGGTGACCCTCAAGACAATTGTGCTGACCCAGACCAAAATGGGCAAGGCACATGCCCATCACATGTTAGTAAAGCACCCAACTAGGTGCAACGAAGGTCCATCACTGCCTGCGGGTGACACCACTGCTCATGCTGGCACTGCTGTCCTATCC
>ONZH01010962.1:0-34521 GCA_900303285.1 Rhinella marina | reverse complement strand
CATGCTGGTATAACCTGGGTATCTCCTGTATATTAATTATATATGTACAGCTGGTAATAAGTTATACATCTTCTGTATATAGTGATATGGAGCATGCTGGTATAACCTGGGTATCTCCTGTATATAATTATATATGTACAGCTGGTATAAGTTATACATCTTCTGTATATAGTGATATGGAGCATGCTGGTATAACCTGGGTATCTCCTGTATATAATTATATATGTACAGCTAGTATAAAGTTATACATCTTCTGTATATAGTGATATGGAGCATGCTGGTATAACCTGGGTATCCTCCTGTATATAATTATATATGTACAGCTGGTATAAGTTATACATTCTTCTTGTATATAGTGATATGGAGCATGCTGGTATAACCTGGGTATTCTCCTGTATATAATTATTATATGTACAGCTGGTATAAGTTATACATCTTCTTGTATATAGTGATATGGAGCATGCTGGTATAACCTGGGTATCTCCTGTATATAATTATATATGTACAGCTGGTATAAGTTATACATCTTCTTGTGATATAGTGATATGGGAGCATGCTGGTATAACCTGGGTATCTCCTGTATATAATTATATATGTACAGCTGGTATAAGTTATACATCTTCTTGTATATAGTGATATGGAGCATGCTGGTATAACCTGGGTAATCTCCTGTATATAATTATATATGTACAGCTGGTATAAGTTATACATCTTCTGTATATAGCTGATATGGAGCATATGCTGGTATAACCTGGGTATCTCCTGTATATAATTATATATGTACAGCTGGTATAAGTATAAGTATATACATCTTCTTGTGTATATTAGTGATATGGAGCATGCTGGTATAACCTGGGTATCTCCTGTATATAATTATATATGTACAGCTGGTATAAAGTTATACATCTTCTTGTATATAGTGATATGGAGCATGCTGGTATAACCTGGGTATCTCCTGTATATAATTATATATGTACAGCTGGGGTATAAGTTTATACATCTTCTATGTATATAGTGATATGGGAGCATGCTGGTATAACCTGGGTATCTCCTGTATATAATTATATATGTACAGCTGGTATAAGTTATACATCTTCTTGTATATTAGTGATATGGAGCATGCTGGTATAAACCTGGGTATCTCCTGTATATAATTATATACTGTACAGCTAGTATAAGTTATACTATCTTCTTGTATGTATAGTGATATGGACCATGCTGGTATAACCTGGGGTCATCTCCTGTATTATAAATACTATATGTACCAGCTGGTATAAGTTATACATCTTCTTGTGTATAGTGATGTGGGAGGCATGCTGGCCTACCTACTAACCTGGGGTATCTCCTGTATATAATCTATACTATTGTACAGCATGGTATAAGTTATACATCTTTCCTTGGTATATAGTGATATGGAGCATGCTTGGTATTAACCTGGGTATCTCCTGTATATAATTATATACGTTAGCAGCTGGTATAAGTGATACATCTTCTGTATATAGTGATATGGAGCATGCTGGATGGTATAACCTGGCGTATCTCCTGTATTAATTTATATTAGTACAGCTAGTATAAGTTATACATCTTCTTGTATATTAGTGATATGGACCATGCTGGTATAACCTGGTATCTCCTGTATATAATATATATGTACAGCTGGTATAAGTTATACATCTTCTTGTATATAGTGAATGGACCATGCTGGTATAACCTGGGGTATCTCCTGTATATAATTATATATGTACAGCCTGGTATAAGTTATACATCTTCTTGTATATAGTGATATGGAGCATGCTGGTATAACCTGGGTATTCTCCTGTATATAATTATATATGTACAGCTGGTATAAGTTATACATCTTCTGTATATAGTGATATGGAGCATGCTGGTATAACCTGGGTATCTCCTGTATATAATTATATATGTACAGCCTGGTATATAGTTATACATCTTCTTGTATATAGTGATATGGAGCATGCTGGTATAACCTGGGTATCTCCTGTATATAATTATATATGTACAGCTGGTATAAGTTATACATCTTCTTGTATATAGTGATATGGAGCATGCTGGTATAACCTGGGTATCTCCTGTATATAATTATTATATGTACAGCTGGTATAAGTTATGGAGCACTGGTATCTGGGTATTCTTGTATATAGTGATATGGAGCATGCTGGTATAACCTGGGTATCTCCTGTATATAATTATATATGTACAGCTGGTATAAGTTATACATCTTCTGTATTATAGTGATATGGAGCATGCTGGTATAACCTGGGTATCTCCTGTATATAATTATATATGTACAGCTGGTATAAGTTATACATCTTCTGTATATAGTGATATGGAGCATGCTGGTATAACCTGAGTATCTCCTGTATATAATTATATATGTACAGCTGGTATAAGTTATACATCTTCTTGTATATTAGTGATATGGAGCATGCTGGTATAACCTGGGTATCTCCTGTATATAATTATATACGTACAGCTGGTATTAAGTTATACATCTTCTTGTATATAGTGATATGGACCATGCTGGTATAACCTGGGTATCTCCTGTATATAATTATATATGTACAGCTGGTATAAGTTATACATCTTCTTGTATATAGTGATATGGAGCATGCTGGTATAACCTGGGTATCTCCTGTATATAATTATATATGTACAGCCGGTATACGTTATACATCTTCTTGTATATAGTGATATGGAGCATGCTGGTATAACCTGGGTATCTCCTGTATATAATTATATATGTACAGCTGGTATAAGTTATACATCTTCTTGTATATAGTGATATGGACCATGCTGGTATAACCTGGGTATCTCCTGTATATAATTATATATGTACAGCTGGTATAAGTTATACATCTTCTGTATATAGTGATATGGAACATGCTGGTATAACCTGGGTATCTCCTGTATGTAATTATATATGTACAGCTGGTATAAGTTATACATCTTCTTGTATATAGTGATATGGAGCATGCTGGTATAAGCTGGGCAACTTCTGGATAGTAATTATGTACAGCTTTTAAAACCATGGCGTCTACAGATAATGTTGAATTTTACCATCTTACTGCAAATTTGTATTTAAAAAAAAACCTGGGAATGAATTTACCGTCTCTACTTGTAGTGAATAGGACACAGACATTCTCATCCCCAGAGCATGATATTGTATTGCCATTGTAGCACCAGTCGGAATCAAATGCCTGGCAGCTAGGACAGATCACCCCATTGGGCTGTGAACTAAAAGATGGTGCTGTAATGGTGGAGAAAACACAAAGAACAGTGAAAATTGCATATTATATAAACAAACTAATAACTGTTTATTATAATTAAAATTATGGTACACAGAGCTGACACAGAGATCTAAATCCTCTACAATACATAGACATTGTTGAATGTTACAATTCTGGTAAAATGCAGTCACCCATACGGGGAGCTCACTACTTTATACTGTGTTTTTTTTTTTCAATGTACAGTATATACTGTAAGCAGTCTACTGTAAGCTCTTGAATTCCTCCTGGTGGTGGCAGAATTGGGTTATTTAAAGGGGTTGTCCGGGTTCCGGGCTGAACTTAGACATATGCTCCTGCTTGCAATGGTTAGTACACTGCTATGTCTTCACAACAGGCAATATATTAGTTCTGGGGTCCTTCAAGAGGATCCAGGAATGCCTGCCCATATAATTCCTTTGCTGGACCTGATTGACACTGCGGTTCCCGATTCCCATGGGATACAAGGAGTAAATAAATGGCGATTAGCGGTGTGTTTGCTCTGAAGCTTTAAAGGAGAAGTGATTGTGATCTCTATGAACTGATACGAAAGGCAGTGAGAGGATGGAAAGAATGGCTGGTACTGACCTTTGTCAATAGGGGATGTACAGTTGTCAGAATAACAACATGAGGTGGACTTCCAGATGTTTCCAGTAGGGAGGCTAATGTTCCCTTTTATGTTGCACTGACTGCTCGGAGCACACGACCGGATGAGTTCTGATGATGTGGTTCCATCTGCGTTAAGGAAAAAGGTTACTGGACACATACATAAGATTAAAAAAACCTCACCATAATACACATGCATATGCTTATCTAATTATCTACACATTTAAAGGGGTTCTCCAGGACTTAAAAAATGAAAATACTTAAATATTACTTTATTATAAATATATTCCAAAATACCTTTCATTAATTATAATGGCTAGTATTGTCTGGGGAACAATCATTAGGAGAAACAAAATGGCCGCCGTCCTATTAGTACACACAGAACCTGTCCTAATAACACAGGAGGGCAAGTTGCTTCACAACACTGAGGTATACAGCTGCCTCATCCTCCTCTCTGCTTGTCATGGATTATGATCCTGAATACAGATGATAGGATCTGCTAAATCTCTGCGGGAATGGAGTTCATGAGGAGACATGAAGAACAGAGAGGACAGACTGTGGTAATGGAGACTGCTGATCATTATCCACACCCTCCTATGTACTTCATGTCTCCTCATGAACTCCATTTATTCATCTGAAGATCATGTTAAACTGTATTTAGGATCATAATCCCTAACAGGTAGAGCAGAGAGGAGGACGAGGCAGCTCTTTACCTCAGTGTTGTGAAGTAACTTGTCCTGCTGTGTGATTAGGACAGGTTCTGTGTGTACTAATAGGATGGCGGCCATTTTGTTTCCCCTGATGATTGCTCCCCAGACAAAACAAACCATTATAACTAATGAAAGGGATTTGGGAAAATATTTATTATAAAGTCACATTTATGTATTTCCATTTTTTTAGTTCTTGGAGAACCCTTTTAAGAAACATATACCACACATAATTTTGAACAAATATACAAAAACGTTGTTAGTCTAGGCTCTTATGTCAACTGTACATATTGGAGGGAGTCTTGGAGGGAGTAGACATGAGTTGTGGGTATAGAATTACACCTAAGTTAGGAGACACAACAGATTATGGCATGAGAGACTTTGGAGTGAGGAAAATGGTGACTTGCTCCCTTTATGACTGACCCTCTCCTCTCTATTGATAACTTTCTTTGCTACCTGACAAGAGGTTATGATAAAACCAGGCATTGCAGCTCCTGAATTCGGACTAGCTGTGGCCCTTGTAAATGGTCTAGAAGCCATGATCTTGTAAAAACTGTATGGTTGCACTCAGATTAATTAGGAGCTGGTTGGAGGACACCTCTACCCAGGATGTCATAATTTGCATCCTTTGGGACCTTGTTCGAATTACTGTGATCCTGGTAAAAACTCTGGGAGAAGATGAAATGCTGACAGTAGGGAAGTGAATTACAGCTAAATAATTTCCATGTTTGTATATACTGTGATACTGAGAAATTTCCAGTGCCTGAGTAACATGGGGATGCGCAGGAGGATATTCTAGAGAAGTATTGTGCCCAGGATATAGTCCTTCTGCAATAACACCATGACTGATCGAATAGACTGCATTTTTAATTTTCTCATCACCAGGAACCTTTCTCTGAAGGTGGTACTTCTTACAGCATGCTGTATTTCCCAAAAACTGAAGAAACACTGAATTTTTGTCCATGGAAAGAATTGTCTGAACTCAAGTACATAGTTGTTTCTTATTGTTGAGGAGACTCAAGTGTCTGATAGAATACTGGACAATACAGGAGAGATTTTTTTCTCAGTCTGTCCCTATCTGCATACCCATATTCCTGGTGTCAAAAGATCTGAACATTTCTGGCTCAACCTGAACTTGAAAATCTTCTTATTGCTCCCGAAAGGATCTAATGGAGCCTTCGTCTTAAGGTGGGTTTACACTATCTGAGGAGCAGCCAAGTGTCTGGGAGGAGGAAGGTTCACTGCTGTACAGTAAAGGAGACTGCTGAATTTGTGGATGTTTTAACAGTTTTAGATGTGTTTTAGATTAACTAGATGTGATAACTCATCAAGTGTGTGTGTTAACTCTGCTGTATCTGTACATAAATTGATCCCCTTCACAGTATGAAGATCAGGGGTCTCAATAATGATCCCTCATCCCCATACAGACTAATTGTTCCTGGGCAGCAGATCACAGTTTAGACAGCACAATCTGCTGCCTAGAAACGATACTTGGTGTGGCTGCACGAACGAAAGGATTACCCGATTAACAAGCATTTAGCTCATTCATCGGGTAATCGCCGACACATTTAGATGAGCGTGTTGTCGGGAATGAGCATTTGCAGGAATGTTCGTTCCCGATAATCTGCCCAAATATCGGGCAGTGTAAATCCACCTTTAGTGTCTGCGAACTTTACTCCTTTGCCGTTGTTCAGAGACTGTAAAATATTCTCTACTTGAATACCAAATAATAAACCAAGATAGTTCTTGGATTGTACATCAGCAGCACAAAACAGATCTTCTGAAAGCATTAGTGTCAAATTCCAGAGGAAAATTTTACAATGTTCATAGGAGCATCACAGAAGGACCCAGACAAAGTTTAATAAAATTTAGTTGAAATGTACAAAAATAAATCAGTGATGTCACCGTTGAGATATAATGCACTCCTCCATTGTCCATGTACATCACTAACTGTACATACTATATGCCTGCTTCACTAGTAGCTATGCCCATGGGGCTAAGATTTTCATATCCTCAGGCTCCTTCAGGCATGGTGACTCTTCTGAGGAGAACACAGATCATATAGATTGTCTTAAGATAGTCATATAGTCACATAGTTTATAAGGCTGAAAAAGACATCTGTCCATCCAGTTCGGCCTGTTATCTTACAAGTTGATCCAGAAGAAGGCAAAAAACCTCTGTGAGGTAGAAGCCAATTTTCTCCACTTTAGGGGTAAAAAATTCCTTCCCGAGTCCCTGGATCAACAACCGATCCCATAGCCTGCAATATTATTACACTCCAGATATACATCCAGGACCCTCTTGAACGGGCTTTCTGCTTCCTGAGGCGAAAACTGAAATGGTGCCCCCCCCCGCCCCCACACACACACAATGTCAATTTTTTAACCTAACCCCTTCTTTTTACCCCATGGCCCTTTGGCTGCCCCCCTCTTGTCCCTACCTGGTGCCTCACTTGGCCTCATTGGTGGTGCACCCCTGAGTACACACCAATATTCACATACAGTACAGACGGCCTATAAAACTTACCGCTGTTCACGGTCTCTGTGTATGAAGACGCACATGCATAGTTTTTCTGACACATCACAGTCTCCCCGGTGCAGGACATGGAATTTGTGACCATGCACTCTGTACACATCAGGTCACAACCTGCAAAAGAAATATCACATTAGCTGATCTGCGGAGAGACAGGCAGAAGCGCTGCCAAATATCGATTCATTATAGAATGCTATGAAGTTAGCCTTTATGTGCATTGGACGCCCAAAGGGAGCTTTATTAATAACTTTAAGGAACTGATAAAAGGATGTCCCATCTGGACCACAACTATCTATATGTCCTATTGCATACCTCCCAACTTTTTTGACTGTCAAAGAGGGACACTTTTGGATTATTGTGTAAAATATTTATTTTTCCTGAATATCTATACATTTCAATAGTTTTCTTTCAGTGCACAAATTATCTGAATATAGACATTTCTAAAACCCAAATCACATTAAATAATGAAAACTAATACACAGAAATGAACTAAATACTTTCTGGATCAATATTGTAGTTGTATTAATGCAAATCTATACCAGGGGCGTTGTTAGGTTAAAACACTCGACCCCTGATGTTTTGTCCCAAGCCCCAAATGTCCTGTCTGCCAGTTAGATACGACTGTATTGTCGTCCTCAGGATGGCAATACAATTGAATCTAATGCCCTACAAGAGCTGAAGGACCTGTGATGACATCACAGGTCATGTGACCAGTAAAACAGACAGTGGTTAAGAATGACCTGCGATGATGTCACCATCATGTGACCAGTGCAGGAGAAGATGGCAGTGAAGAGGAAAAGTCCTGGGAAGAGGCTGTGGTGAGGTCTCCTACATGAGGAGAGGTAAGTGAAGGGATAGATTACTCAGTGTGAGAGGTAGAGCAATATTGGGAGTTGTAGTTATTTAAATAGGACTGTATGTTAGGGCTGAAGGGAGGGAAGTTATGTACATGGGACAATGGGGTGGAGTGATATTATTTACATGGGAATGCATGTTAAGGGAGAATATTATTTACATGGGACTGTATGTTGAAGGCGGCTGGGGAGGGGTTATGTTATTTATGTTGGACTGTATATTGGAGGGAGCAGGAGAGATGGTGTGATGGTATTTACATGGGACTGTATGGTGGAGGAGCTGAGGAATTCTAATTCCTGAGGACACTAAACAGAGGAATATAACCACAGTGGACACTGCAGTGTGCATGATAAATACTGGGGGCACTTCAGGGTGAGCATTATAACAGTAGGGGGCATTATAAATACTAGGGGCACTGTAGGGGTATTATAAATCCAGGGAGCATTAGGCATTCTTATTACTACTGGGGGCTCTATAGGAGGGACTTATAGATCATCATTATTTCTACTAAGAGCACTATGGGGGCCTTCTTACAACTGAGGGGTCTGTATAGAGCTTTCTTACCACTAGGGGAACAATAGAGGGCCTTATTTTTACTGGGGGCTCTGTGAGGGTATTATTAATACTGGAGGGCTCCTTTACTAATGGGGGCACTTTTGGAGAGTGTCATCACTGTTGGGGGCACAGTAGGCAGTATTACTAATGAGGGCATTTTAGAAGGAAAGTACTATTGGTGGGACTATGAGGAGCACTATTACTATGGGGAAGATTTTCTGTATGGCACTCATTTTTCTTCAGAATAGTATTTGGGGGTACAGAAAAATGAGGAATCTAGGTTGTCTGTGTGTCACACTTTGCAGAGATGAGGCAGCTGAGAGAAGTTGTATAGCAAGTACAGGAAAAGGTCCTCAGTGCTATTGTTTGCGGTGGGGCGGGGAGGAGACAGGCGGTGTGCTGGGTGTTGGGCGCTTGGTCAACTTAGAGAATTGGGCCATATGCTTTGGGACTTGGGCCCTGGATCTTTTGAGACTGTAGCAACACCCATCATCTATACATCAGATCAAAAAGAGGGACATTTATGGAGCATAGAGGGACAGAGGGACTTGGGTCAAAAATAGGGACTGTCCCTCCAAAAGAGAGACACTTGGGAGATCTGCCCTATTGGGACATCATGGAAGGTGCGAGTACAGATAGGGAAGGAGTGGTCTGGCACTTAAAACTAGGGACGAAGTAAATTGGCTCAAAGTGTAAATACAAAAAGGGGTTGTCTCTCTGGACTGCAGGGTGGTCATAACCATGGTAACAAGCATTGTATAATGCAATGGAAAAATGAATGTCACAATACATTAGTAAGCGCCTTATATTAAAGGGGTTCTCCGAGTTATATATATTGATGACCTATCCTACAAGACTATGGAAGCGATTCTTCCCATAGAAATGAATGGGGCGGTTAGATGTAATTACACCTACTCACCACTAACCCTGTGTCGGCTAGCATGTAAGCAGTGAAGAGGAGGCAGCGCTGATACGGCGAACGCCTCCTCTTCAAACAGCTGATCGGTGGGGGTGCCAGGTGTCGGACCCCTGCCGATCTGATATTGATGACCTATCCTGAGGATAGGTCATCAATATATATAACTCGGAGAACCCCTTTAACTGACGTGAGACAAGTCCTTTAATTGTTCCTGTTTTACCCTTTTATTATAGCAGTGGGATTTGCAAAGGATTGATCAATAGATTCTTCTAACACGTCTGGACATACCCTTATAGGACTGGTCTCATGTAAGTAAGCACCTTGTCCTGGACGCAACGGTAACCTCTGCACCCCCTACAATATATATGCACTGCTTATGTGATAGCAAAGTGTTCTGGTGCCTAAAAGAACCAGGAAAGGAGCATTCAGGCACACAGTGCTGATTTTGCCAGGACATTCCAGTGAACAAGGCTACAAAATTGTGGAACTTTTGTGATGATTCCGATCGCAGACATTTAACCCCTCAAATACCATAGTTAATTGTGATCATGGAATCTGAGGCAGCTTACCCCGGGAGCGCTGTGCTCCCAGGACCTGAACAGTTTCCCCAAGTGGGAACCCGAAGTAGCACATCATTAGCTGCCATATCGTCATCTGTGGATGGGGATCACAGGTACAAAAAGTTTAATTACAGCAGCAGTACTAAAGGACACAATATGGTGCACAGTCCCTGAGGCTTCTGTAGCTCTCATACAATGAACAAATGCCCAAGCAATCCGTCATTTTAGCATTCATCTCAACCATCCCAGATCCAGTGGGACAGTCCCTAAATGTGGACATTGTCCTGCCATCTTGGAAGGTCTGCGAGAAATCCCGCTTTCAACTGTATCTGTGTCCTGACGATGTAGAGGCAGTTGGCTAGAATGTTGAAGCAAGTCATCAATCACCAGCACCAGGTGCAATGAAGGTACTGTACATTATTGTGCCTATTGCACTCATTACAGGCCAGGGATAATGTTCATCAGGGGGACTGGGATAGGTGAGGGTGCTTTTTTTTAGTTACTTTTGTAAGAGGGGCATTGAGCGGGTAGCACAACTGTGAAGAGGCTCTGAGGGGACAGCACTTTGTAAGTGGGCACTAAGGAGGCAGCTCTGTTTTATGTTGGTACTAAGGGGGCGGTTCTTGTAAGGGGACACTAATAGAGCAGAACTTGTATACATGGGCAGCACAACCATAAAGGGGCACTAAGTGGGCAACCCTTTTGTAGAGGTAGCACTAAGGGGGAAGCACTTTTGTAAGGGGGCCGCACTACTGTGAGCAGGCATTATGGGGGCACTAAGGGGTAATAGTTACTGTATGGGGTCACAAAGGGGACTGGGCAGGACTGAGCATTGGGTGGAGTTAGAGGAGTGGATTAGTGGGGGAAAAAAATGCTGCTGGTTTTGTCCATCCTTGGGCTTATTAAAAAGTTATTATTAACCAAGAATGAGAACCCCGGCCATTACAATAGTATATTTACCTGTAGTCCTAGGAAAACCAAAAAATACTGCATTATAATATAGTAATAAATAATATTGAGTGAATCAAAATCCAACAAATTTAAGGGAAAATTTGTTTCGCTACGAAGTCAAATTTCCTTGTGCTTCGTGGTAGCGGATCAATTTTCCCTAAAATAGTGTAAAAAATAAAAAAAAAATCATACTTACCTCATCCATTTGCCGCCACCTTCTTGATTGAAAATCTCGCACGAAATCCCGTATGTGGTGACGTATGATGTTACCACGCCGGCCGATGTGGTGACATCATCATAAGCCACCCGAGATTTTGTACTAGATCTTCAATCAAGATGGTAGTGGCCGGCCCTTTATGAGCAAATGGATGAGGTAAGTATGATTTCATTTATTTATTTTTTTATATTACACCTGATTATTCCTATCAGATGCTGCGATTATGTATGAGCGCGGCACCTGGGGGGGTACAATAACGGAGGGGGGCGCAAATGCGCTTCGTGACAAAGAAATTCGTCTTGAAGCAAATTTTTTTTGTAAAATTTGGAGAAGCAGCTGAAGCAAATTTTTGAATACTTTGCTCGTCTCTACTAATAAATAACTCAGCACTGCTATATGTGACAAACCAAAATCTGCTAAAGCTGTATGGTAGTTACATAAGTAAAACTGTATAATCAGCAAATTGTGATGCTAGAATGGTTCAATTAGACAGAACTGCAGCTGGCCATTACAATATTAATATGTAACAGAGCTAAATGTGTTGATATTACTGTAAAAGTTCTCAGTCATTACCAGTACCGTTCCACAATCCACTGTCTCCCTGTCCCGTATACAACCACTTAATCATCCACAGAGGTCATACTTACTGATGGGCGTCAGTGCAGAGAGGAGACATAGGATCCCTGCTAAGAACATCATTATCACTGTGGGAGGTTTTCTCGGTCAGTCATACACTGAAGATGTCTTCTTCAAGTCTTCAGTGTTAGATGCAGATCCACCCAGGAGGCAGCTTTTAGATACAGGTGTGACACTAAGGTCCGTCCTTTTCTCACATACCTTACGTTCACAGAACAAGGAGTGCTGGATTTCTCAGGCTTCACAGACAAGTGAGACTTAAATGTGTTTTTCTTACAGTCAAATGTCATGTGACATCATCAGGTCTGTCATCAGTACCTGGTAGGTTACTAGTCAGACACTTCTCATTAGGTTCTACTGTGTTGAATGTTAAAGGCTCTGTACACCTTGGGGTTCAATTTTTTATTATTGCATTGTACTTATTTTGCGCTAAAAATATATTTTTTTCAATTGGCATTTATTAAAAATATGGAATTCTTTTTTTTGTACAGAGCTGACATAGTGTAATAGCAGCCAGTAGATTTTGTGTCTTTCATAATTTAGGGAGCTGATGGGGTCCTTATTAGAGATGAGCGAGCATACTCGTCCGAGCTTGGTGCTCGTTCGAGTATTAGGGTACTCGTAACTCGGACGAGTATCTCCCCATACTCGAGGAAATGGCAACTTCCGCATCGTGCTTTTTTGGCGCCTATAAACACAGCCAATCACAAGCCAGGAGACTCTACGGTACACCCAGCATCGCGTGGGGCCCTTACATGTCGATAGCAGGGGTTGGCTGGCCTGATCAGGTGACCCTGGAATATACTAGTGACTGGCCGCGGTGCTCGGCTCAGATGCCGTCTGGATGTCGTTAGGGATAGAGCTGCTGCCTTTCAGGGAGAGTGTTAGGGCCTGGATTTAGTTCTCAGTTAGGCAGGGATCACCCACAAAGAACCCAACAGCCCTTCTAAGGGCTAGAAGAAATTTTTTTTTGTCTCCTGGCTTGGCTGGCTGGCACTAGTAGTGCAGCTATCGCCATATATAACCCCCTTTTTTTTTTATTGTTCTATCTCAGTGATACAAATCCATTGCACACAGCAGTGTGGAACCATTCTGTGTGTCACAGTTCAGCACACTCACTCCAATCCATATATACTGTCCAGGTGACACTTTCTGTACGTCACACAATACAACCAAGTCATTTGCTACCAATAACATCTACAGCTTGATCCCAAAAACTCTCTGTGCGACATTTGTCTGGGTCGCAGTCTAAATAGCCACCGTTAACAGGGTGTCAGTCAGTTCTACCATAGTTCTTGCACGTCACGTTCCCAAAAAAACAAAATATTAAAAAAAAAAAAAATGTTTTCTGTTGTTTTAGCTCAGTGATACAAATCCATTTTACTCAGCTGCGTGTAACCTTTCTGTCTGTCACAGTTCAGCACACTAGCTCCGATCCGCATATACTGCCCAGGTGACACTTTCTGTACGTCACAGAATACAACCAAGTCATTTGCTACCAATATCATCTACAGCTTGATCCAGAAAACTCTCTGTGCGACATTTGTCTGGGTCGCAGTCTAAATAGCCACCGTTAACAGGGTGTCAGTCAGTTCTACCATAGTTCCTGCACGTCACGTTCCCAAAAAAACAAAATTTAAAAAAAAAATATAAAAAAGCAAATATTAAAAAAAAAAAAATTTTCTGTTATTTTAGCTCAGCGATACAAATCCATTTTACTCAGCTGCGTGTAACCTTTCTGTGTGTCACAGTTCAGCACACACAATGCAAGTCAATGGGGACGGATCCGTCTGGTGTGACCACAATGGTAAACGGATCCGTCCTCCATTGACTTTCAATGGAGTTCAGGACGGATCCGTCACCTACACATACACACATACATACAGACATACATACATACATACATACACATACACATAAACACATACATACTTACATACTCCAGGCAGGCAGGCAGGCCGCACGTCTTCATGCCCAGGAGCCACGCAGCTATGACGATTCCCTACAGCGCCCAGCGGAGTGCGCTGTGGGGAATCGTCATAGCTGCGCACCTCGTGGGCGTGAAGACGTGCGGCCTGCCTGCCTGGAGTATGTAAGTATGTATGTGTTTGTGTGTATGTGTGTGTATGTATATGGTACTGTGTGACATGTGTGGGGCCGGAACGCGGTTCCGGCCCCACACATGTACCTGCGGCAGTCCGGATCCGACGGCACCCTTTACCTGCCAGATCCGGACTGCCGCTAGTGTGAAAGAGGCCTTAAGCCAAAAGAAAACAAATGTAAAGCCAGATATCACTAACCAGAAATTGTTGAACTCCCCAGATGACACATGTTCCCTGCACATATATGTGCAAAACTAAAATAAAGTAGTGGTCGGCTTAGAAATAACCCATTTGGTGTTTATTGAAATTCCTGTAAACCAAAGAACCTCATATCTTAGATTCTTAAAGGGATTTGCCCACAAACAACATTTATCGCCTATCATGACACTAGTCGGTAAATGAATGATGGCTAGGACCATGACTGATCATGAGAGATACACAGAGTCCAGAACCCACCAAAAATAATCCACTGTACTCAAGTATTGAAAATTTATCAGAAATGTGAAGCGCTCCATAAACAACATCTGAGAACCTCCGTGAAAGTCCGGGCAGTTGGGATATAGTGCGTCTCACCACGTGAAACGCTGAGATCCTGTTATTACGTGAGACGCCGGGATTTAACTATTACAATACTGGGTGACTGCCCGCACTGTAGACAGTGGGAGTTGCTGCATCTGAAGGGAGTGCTATATACAACAAAATGGGAGGTCATAGAGAGCAACAATGTATGATATCTAAACAGTGAGTAAAGACCCCTCAGTACCACTGAAGGGATAGTGTTTTGGCTATATGCGAGAGATCACAAAACCAGCACATTGTGCTTCTAAATAAGTTACCTATTGCAGACTGAAACAAACTGATATAAAGTATTCAAAGTGAACCTAACAACTTTATGCCGACGGGCAGCATAAATCAGTGACAGAAATGCTGATTTCAGCGGTGTGTCAGTCATAAGCTAAAAGTAAGTGGTTGCTGAGAACCAGCATCATAATCATTGCAGCCCAGGCCTTGAAAAAAGTCAAATCTACCTGAGAAGAGTCATGGTTGTTCATAATCTCCTGCTCTCCCGCCCATCTGCTGATGATTGGCAGTTCTCTCCTAGAGAGAAAGGGAGAAAACTAGGTAGAAACCTGTCAATCATCAGCAGGTGGGCAGGGAAAGCAGGAATTCATGAATAACCAGGACTCTTCTCAGGTGGCCGTGACTCTTTTCCAGGCCCAGTCTGCAATGATTGTGATGTTGGTTCTCGGCAACCACTTACTTTTAATTTATAAATGACAGACTGCTGAAATCAACTCACCTGTCTCTACTTTATGCTTCCGTTAGTGTTGGCAGCATTAAGTTGATGGCAGGTTCCCTTTAAGGGAATTGCCTGTATAATCAGTGAATGAACACAGAGAGCTACAATTCAGAGTCTTTGCACAGCGAGAAAAGCCAAACCAACCCAGACCACCATCCAGTTCAGAGGACATCAGAGTGTCACAATTGGCCAAGAGAATCCCACCGGGTCCTGACTCGATGTTCGCGGTGCCGTCTGGTGCGGCGGAGGCGGCTGGAGCGTCCACTCCACCACCCAGGAGGAGAGCAACAACAACAACACCTTCCATGCGGCAGAATCCCATTGTGCCAGTATCAGTGATGGCCCACGTTCAGACCCTATGGGGCTACAAGAATGCGGTGGAGGACTGGTTCATCCAAGTACTAGACCATCCGAGGCCGGGAGACCCTATACTGGAGCGGCGTAAGGGAACCGTCCTATGGTTTTCAGTGGAGCGAGGCTTCCTTGCGGACGACGAGGACTGCAAGGAGTGCTTTGTGGGCCGCAGGTCAGTGAAACAGTCGTACCTGCCCCAACTCCATAAATCGTATACGTGGGGGATCAGGTGGAATATACCCCTGAAAGGCCCCTTTGCTATCGGGGTTACCTTATTATCTAAGCCCCTGGTACCTGCATCAGCAACACCAGAAGTTTGGTTGGAGGAACCACCAGGCGAAGGACGCGTGTGCTGCCTACAGTCACCAGATGGCACCCTCCATTTCAGGGAGAAGCCACAGCCGGAGTCTCTGATCCCAGGATTGCCACCACCACCAGCACCATCACAGTCCTTTCAGCTGGGTCAGCTGACGATATCATCGTTTACTTTCCAGTCCACAGTGATCCAGTACCAACTACACTGGAAAATGAAGTCAACAGCAGCCAGGGGAGCTGGCGGTTCTTCTTTGGGTGCAACCTTGCCTCAACCGCTGCAGCCAGAAGTCCTTACCCCTGCTGTCCCGGCAGGAGTATCTGGAAAAGTGAAGGTGCAAGTGGCTGCAGCGCTCACCAGTGTGACCACCACCCAGACCGACTTCTGGAGAAGAGGGCAGTGGAGTTCCACCACAGCTGCCAGCTTGGCATACAGGAGGCAGTAGTGTCCTCTGATGTCATTCAGTAGCAGTTCCAGCGAGGAGGACTTCAGGTCCCTCATCTGAGGAACCCCTTCTACTGGCTGTCAGTCTGGCTGATTTAAAGGACACCTCTGGAGGACCTATGGGAGCCACAACATGGACTGCGTGCCTATTTTGCTTTTTCCCCCCTTCTCAGGTTATTTGGGAGCCCCCTTTGCAAAAAGGGTTCTCTATTTGCTGCTATTTTATATTATCCATGTCGATTACACGTTACATGTTTGGATTAATAAATTACCTCACGTGGATTACAATTTAATTTTTTTTGTGCTCCAGTGTTTTATGCCAAGCAGCCATAAGGAGAGACTCAAACATATATCTTGCAAATGTGAAATTGATTGCACTAAAATGTTTGCATAATTATGTCTTTGCAGTATTTTAGCAATAATGTTTTTACACATTCAGCAACGTTCAAGCACTTTAGCCCTTTGTGTGTGTTCTTTTTCAGGTACTGCAATGTGTCCTATTATGCACTTATTGTATGGTGTTTTTAGTAAATTATGCACTTAGCCGGATAGCTAACAGTGAGCACCTTACTTTTCTACCTCATATGGACTTCCTCTGAGGACTGTACGCCGCGGCCTAGCCTCGTGCGTGCGTATGACGCAATTGCGAGTCAATAGTACGCTAAGGATTCGTACGCACTTTTTACACTAATGCTTATGCATTCAGTTCAGTAGCGTACCTTTAACAATGCTTAGACTGTATGTTCGTAATTTGTGCAGTAATGTTTGCAAAACAACAATAATTTTTAACGCAAATTCAAACGAATCTTGTCATAAATTTGTCGATTATTCGCCGAAGCAAATTTTTGATGATTCGCTCAACTCTAAACACAATGTAACTCCAAGTCAACTTCTGTGAAATCAACCAGTTATGAAGCATCTCTGACTGTGAATCAATTTCTCCTGCTGTTGTGCAAATTGAACAGACAATTAGCAAGACAACCCCTATAAAGGAGCGGTTCTGCAGGTGGTGACCACAGACCATTTCTCTGTTCTCATCCTTTTTGGCTGTTGTTTTGGTCAATTTTTCATTCTGTCATTGATCTCACCCCTAGAGGTAGCATGAGGCAGTGTCTACAACCCACAGAAGTTGCTCAGGTAGTGCAGCTCATCCAGGATGGCAGATCAATGCGAGCTGTGGCAAGAAGGTTAGCTGTGTCTGTCAGCACAGTGTCCAGAGCATGGAGCGGATACCAGGAGACAGGTCAGTACACCAAGAGATGTGGAAGAGGCCGTAAGAGGGCAACAACCAAGCAGCAGGACCGCTACCTCCTCCTTTGTGCAAGAAGGAACAGAAGGAGCATTGCCAGAGCACTGCAAAATGATCTCCAGCAAGCCACTTATATCCATGCGTCTGCTCAAACTGTCAGAAACAGACTCCATGAGGGTGTTATGAGGGCCCAACGTCCACAAGTGCTTAAAGCCCAAATACCATGCAGGGCAATTTGCATTTGCCAGAGAAAACTAAGATTGACAGATTCGACATTGATGAGAGCAGGTTCGCACTGAGCACATGTGACAAACGTGACATAATCTGGAGATGCTGTAGAGAACGTTTGGCTGCCTGCAGCATCCTCTAGCATGACCGGTTTGACAGTGGGTCAGTAATGGTCTGGGGAGACATTTCTTTGGAGGGCTGCACAGATCTCCATGTGCTAGGCAGAGGTACCTTGACTTCTCAGACTCATTGTGAGACCATTTGCAGGTGCAGTGTGTAACAGCGACTGCTGTGCAGCACTGTCCCGGGCGCTGTGTTCTGGTTTGTTCTGGTTTCCTTTCAGGTCTGGCCACAGCATGCTTGCCGCTTGTTTCATGCAGCATTTCCTTAAGGGCCGGCATGCGTCACCTATGTTTTATGGGTTGGATCATGTGACCTCGCCATCCAATTCTAGCCCTTCTGCACATATATAAGTGGATCGGCCCCCTTCCCAGATGCCTCAGTGTCAAGGTCCTTGTGTCCTGCTAAGTTTCCTGATATCCGCTTTTGTTCCTGTGTTTCTGACTCGTACTTGTGTTCCTGGACTCTGCTACCTGTTTGATCCCTGCCTGCTTGCCTTGACTCTCTCGTTGCCGACCCAGATTGTCTAACCTGTACCTGTGCCGCCTGCCCTGACCTATTGCCTGTCTGACTTTGCCTCTGCCTCCTCCTTCATTCCTGCACTGTTGCTCCTGATAACGACGCCTGTACCTCTGGTACCTTTCTCCAGTACCTCCTGGTCCACCTGGACCAGCTGCCTTGTGTGCCTATCCTCCTCAAGAGGTAGAGACCTGGTGTTCCCCTCAGGAAAGTCTTTCCCCACCATCAGGGGTACTGTGAAGATTGTTGGGTTCACTTAGACAATGCCCTTAGAGGAGGTAGGGCACGTGGCACAGTGGGTTCACACCCTCTGGTTCATAACACAGTGGGCCCTGGGTTCCTTCTGATGCATGACAATGCTAGGCTGCATGTGGCTGAAGTATGTCAGCAGTTCCTGCATGATGAAGGAAGGCATTGATGCTATGGACAGCAAACCTTGCTTGTTATTGGGGTGCAAGTGCTGTGTGATACAGTCATTTACGGGGTGTATTAACAGGAACTATAAGTTGTCTACTCAGCACAAGGTATGGACAAGTCCTGTGGGATCCATGCTTGGTTCATTTAAATGAACGTGAGCTTGTCCACGTTGGCTGTGGACAGGCGGCTGCGCTTGTCTGTGATTACCCCCCTGCCGTGCTAAACACACGTTCGGACAATACACTTGTTACAGGGCAGGTCAGCTCTTGTACTCGCGCATCTTCCGATTACACTCCAGTGACGGAATTAAGGATGGCACGTTGTCCTTGTAGCGGGGATACAGCAGGGTGGCCACCCAGTAATCAGCACTGGTTAGAATATGGGCAACTCGGTGGCCGTTGCGCAGGCATTGCAGCATGTAGTCGCTCATGTGTGCCAGGCTGCCCTGAGGCAAGGACAAGCTGTCCTCTGTGGGAGGTGTATCATCTGTGTCCTCTGTACCCCCCCAGCCACGCTCCATTGATGCCCATGAGCTGCTTTGGGTGCTACCCTGCTGTGAACCCGGTTCCTCATCATCATCATCCTTCTCATCCTGCAGAACAGTGCCCAGGCTAGACAGTTGTGTACCTGGCCTCTGTTGATGCCGGAACGCACCCTCCAAGCCGCTTGTGAAAGACTGGCCTGATAACCGTGGAAATGATCCCTCTTCCTCCTGTGCCACATCCTCTTCCATCATCGCTTGAAGCGTTTTTTTCAAGGAGACATAGAAGTGGGATAGTAATGCTGAGGACTGCATCATCGCCACTGGCCATGTTGGTGGAGTGCTCAAAACAGCGCAACCCGGTACACACGTCCCGCATGGAGGCCTACTTGTTGGTGGTGAAGTGGTGCTGTTCCGCAGAGCGACTCACCCGTGCATGCTGCAGCTGAAACTCCACTATTGGCTGCTGCTTCTCACACAGTCTCTCCAGCCTGTGCAAGGTGGAATTCCACCTTGTGGGTACGTCGCATAAGAGGCGGTGAGCGGGAAGGCCAAAGTTACGGTTCAGCGCAGACAGGCGAGCAGCAGCAGGGTGAGACCGCCGAAACTGAGCACAGACGGCCCACATTTTCGGCAGCAGCTCTGAGATATCAGGGTAATTTTTCAGGAACCTTTGCACCACCAAATTCAGCACATGTGCCAGGCAAGGGATGTGCATCAAACCGGCTAGCCCCAGAGCTGCTAAGAGATTTCGCCCATTATCGCACACCACCAGGCTGGGCTTGAGGCTCAGTGGCACCAGCCACTCATCGGTCTGTTGTTCCATACCTGTCCACAGCTCCTGTGCGGTGTGGGTTTTTTCCCCCCAAACAGATGAGTTTTAAAACAGCCTGTTGTCGTTTACCCCTGGCTGTGCTGAAGTTGGTGGTGAAGGTGTTACGCTGACCGGATGAGGAGGCGGTAGAGGAGGAAGCGGAGGAGGAGGCAACAGGCGGCAACGAGAAATGTCCTGCAATCCTTGGTGGCGGTAGGACATGCGCCAAACTGCTATCTGCCTCAGGCCCAGCTGCCACTGCATTTACCCAGTGTGCAGTGAGAGAGATATAACGTCCCTGCCCGTGTTTACAGCTCCACGTATCAGTAATTATGTGAACCTTGCCACAGATGGCGTTGCACAGTGCACACCTGATTTTGTCCAATACTTGTTCGTGCAGGGCAGGGATGGCTCGCCTAGATATATGACATATTCACATTTTTGCTAAGACATACAGCTGTACTGCATACGTGATAGGAAAATGAATACAGTTAATCCGTCTGCTAGTCCGGCAGGTGACATATTCACGTTCTTGCTAAGACATACAGCTGTACTGCATACGTGACAGGGAAATTAATATAGTTAATCTGACTGTTCGTTCGGCTGGTGACATATTCCCATTTTTGGTTAGAGGTACACCTGCACTGCATATCCTACCGCCACCGAGGATTGCAGGACATTTCTCATTGCCGCCTGTTGCCTTCTTCTCCTCCTCCGCTTCCTCCTCTACCGCCTCCTCATCCTGTCAGCGTAACACCTTCACCACCAACTTCAGCACAGCCAGGGGTAAACGACAACAGGCTGTTTTAAAACTCATCTGTTTGGGGGGAAAAACCCCATACCGTACAGGAGCTGTGGACAGGTATGGAACAACAGACCGATGAGTGGGCCTCCATGCGGGACGTGTGTACCGTGTTGCGCTGTTTCGAGTAGTCCACCAACATGGCCAGTGTCGATGACACAGTCCTCAGCATTACTATTCCACTTCTATGTCTCCTTGAAAAAAACGCTTCAAGCGATGATGGAAGAGGATGTGGCACAGGAGGAAGAGCAGGAGAAAGTGGGATCATTTCCACGGTTATCAGGCCAGTAGTGTTGAGCGAGCATGCTCGGCCAAACTCGCTGTTCGCCGAGCATGCCTACGCTCGGGTCCGCTCGGTTTTCGGCCGAACACCGAGAGTACTCGAGCGGAATGCTCAAGTTTCTTCCGCGCACGTTTGTTCGCTGCAGCGAATAAACGTGCGGGAGAGTACTGGCATTCACTGTAATGTTGATTTGTACGCTAATGCTACGCATTGTATGCTAATGCGTACGAATGTGTATGCTAATGCTACACATTGTACGCTAATGCATACAATTCGTATGCTAATGCTACGCATTGTATGCTAATGTGTACAAATTTGTATGCTAATGCTACGCATTGTACGCTAATGCGTACAAATTTGTATGCTAATGCTACGCATTACGAGTGAAAGGAGCAAAAGAGGAGAAGTCGCGATTCTGACCTTTTTCTATTAACCAGACACCCTCTTCCGAGCGGGGGGTGCCTGATTTAATCCCATTGACTAACATTGTGCTCGGGTGCTTGGCCGAGCACTCGAGCACCCCCTAGTGCTCGGCCAGAGCACCCGAGCATACGAGCACAGAGGTACTCGCTCAACACTACAGGCCAGTCTTTCACAAGTGGCTTTGAGGGTGGGTTCCGGCATCAACAGAGGCCAGGTACACAACTGTCTAGCCTGGGCACTGTTCTGCAGGATGAGGAGGATGATGATGAGGAGGATGCCCATATTCTAACCAGTGCTGATTACTGGGTGGCCACCCTGCTGGATCCCCACTACAAGGACAAGGTGCTGTCCTTAATTCCATCACTGGACCGCGATTGGAAGATGCGCGAGTACAAGCGCACATTGGTAGATTCGCTGCTGAGGGCATTCACACCAGACAGTGGGGGCTCAGTGGAAGCACCAGGCAAAGGCAGAGGAGGAGGAGGAAGTCGCCAACGCAGCTGGGGCACCATCAGCACCTCAGAAGGGAGCGTTAGCAAGGCCGAAATGTGGAAAAGCTTTGTCAGTACACCACAACAACCAGCACCACCAGCTGATACGGAATGTCTTAGCAGGAGACAGCATTTCAGCAACATGGTGGAACAGTACATGTGCACATGCCTACACGTACTGACTGATGGGTCTGCCCCATTTAACTTCTGGGTCTCCAAATTGGGCACATGGTCTGAGCTCGCCCTTTACGCCTTTGGAGGTGCTGGCCTGCCCTGCAGCAAGTGTATTAATCACAGACATTAAAATGAACCAGGCATGGATCCCACAGGACTTGTCCGTACCTTGTGCTGAGTAGACAAGTATACTGGCCGTTCCCAGCTATTGTTATACTCCATGGTACTTTATCTTTGCATTCTCTTTTCTATTTCCCTGTTTTGGTTTATTCCCAAATTAAAAATAAATAAATAAAATAAAAAACAAAACAAACAAAAAACAACAAAAACAGTGTTGGCTACCTCCTCCTCCTCCATTGCCACTTCCACCTACACCGCCACGTCCACTGCCTCCTCAACCTCCTACTCCACTTTGACCTCCATCTCCTACTTCAAGATTATTATTTTTATTTTTTTCTATTCTATGTTATTTTAAGTCATTTACCTATCCACATTTGTTTGCAGGGCAACTGTCCTGCTCTTACCCCATTTTGCCGCCTTCTAGCCCTAACTACGACTATTTTGCAGCCATTTTAGTGCACCAAAGTTCAGGTCCCCATTGACTTCAAAGGGGTTCGGGTTCGGGTCCTGACCTGAAGTTTGGCCGAACCCGAACTTCCACGGGTTCGCTCATCCCTAGTTATTAGCTGTTTTGCGATTAACGTGCATTTCCTTATAGACATTTTTGTGGTGTATTAATAGGAAAAAAAATGTACGTGTTATTAGACGTTCAGTGGTAAACATTCATTGGTTTATAGACATTTTTGTGGTGTATTAAGAAAAGAATGTATGTCTTATTAGCCGTTCAGCGGTAAACGTACATTGTTTTATAGAGATTTTTGTGGTGTATTAATAAGAAAAAAAGTATGTCTAATTAGCCGTTCAGCAGTAAACATACATTGTTTTATAGAGATTTTGTGGTGTATTAATAAGAAACAAAGTAGGTCTAAATAGCTGTTCAGCGGGGAACGCACATTTTTTAATAGAAAGTTTTGTGGTGTATTAATAAGACAAAAAAAGGTATGTCTAATAAGCCGTTCAGCGGTGAACGTACATTGTTTTATAGACATTTTCCTGGTGTATTAAGAAAAAAAAATTGTGTCTAATTAGCCGTTCAGCGGTAAACATACATTGCTTTTTAGAGATTTTTGTGGCGTATTAATAAGAAAAAAAGGTGTGTTAGCCATTTTGCTGTGAACGTACATTGTGCCATAGACATTTTTGTGGTGTACTAATAAGAAAAAAAAGGCTTTTTACTAACCATTTTGCGGTGAACCCACATTGTTTCATAGACATTTTTGTGGTGTATTAATAAGAAAAAAAGGGTGTGTTATTAGCCGTTCAGCGGTGAACGTACATTGTTTCATAGTCATTCTTGGGGTGTATTAATTTACTTTTAATTTAATTCTTTTATTTTACAGTATGTCAGACAAGTGACAGGCCCTTCAAAGGGAATGGGCAGTGGCCAAAATGTTTCTGGTGCTGGCAGAAGTAGCAACAGAAGAAGGGAGTATGGCAGCAGGAGTCGCAGCGAGAGGCCTGAGCTCCCAATGTCATCTAGCAGTTGGGTCTTGACCAACAGCCCAGCGGTTCTTGAATAGGTGACTTGGTCTTCGACTTCGTCGCAAGTGACATCAGACACCCACAGCCAAGAGTTGGTGGGTTTCTCTGACACAACACTTAGTTGGCATGATCCGGGAGCGGGCCCTGTGTCCCCAACTGTCCTCAACCTGCCTCTGTCATTTTCTGTTCCATCAGCGTGAGAATTATTATATGCTGCAGGCTCGACTCCACTTTTCAGCGATGACGAGCTACTAGAGGACAGTCAGCAGCTACTGCCCAGCCAAGATCTGAAGATCTGTTCTGCACCTAGTTTGCCTGGGCGAACGGAGTCACACAGGGGAGGAACTGCTCCGTGTCCTTCATCAAGAAATTAAATGCTGGCTTTCTCCTTAAAAACTCAAAATCAGAACCATGGTCACCGACAACGGGAAGAACATGGTGTCAGCGCTGCATCAAGGAGGTCTAAGCCATGCGTCTTGCATGGCATAAGTGTTCAATCTGATTGTAAAGAGGTTCCTGAAGTCTTCCACCCATCTGCAAGACATCCCGAAAATGGCCAGAAAGCTGTGCATACACTTTAGCCACTCTTACACTGCAAAGCACACTCTCCTTGAGCTGCAAAGGCAGAATGGTGTTCCCCAGCATCGGCTAATATGCAACATTTCCACACATTGACACTCCACACTCCATATGTTGGAACGACTATATAAACAGAGAAAGGCCATAAACAATTTCTTGATGATACAAGCAGACAGAGATACTCTCCTGTGTAACTTCGATGTTAGCTAGTGGCAGCTCAAGCGTGACACCTGCTGTTTGCTCGGGCCCTTTGAGGAGGCCACTTTATTTATCAGTTGCCAGGACTATGGGATGAACGTCATTCCACTGCTTCATGTCCTAGAACAGATCCTGCTAAATCTGGCAGGCTAGGGGACAGGAGACGTGGTGACTACATCTCATGGCCACATGAGCCTGTGGTGGCTGAAGTAGAGGAGGAGGAGGACATTGGAGCACAAGCAATGTGTAGAGAAAAGGGTGGTTTTTCTATACAGGTGACAGGGGAAGCAGGGGTAATAGGAGCAGCTGGAGGAGCTACAGGGCAATGAGGAAGACGAGGCAGATAACCCAGACATACAGTGGCAGATGGAGGCAGGGAGTCCCTCTGAGTCACTTGCGCAAATGGCCCAATGCATGCTGACTTGCTTGCGTAGTGACAGCCGAATTGACAACTTCACTGCCAGTCCAAAATAGGGGCCATTTCTCCAGCAGATGAGAGGGAGGACAAACTGAACTACTAAAGACATCCTATGTAGTCATTTGCCTACAGTACTTGTGCCATCGGCCGTCTTCACGCAGGTCTAACCGGGGGCCCCTTTGTGCTCACGTTCCACTGCCATGTCTGCTGGGGGGAGGTGGCAGGAGCAGTACCAGCTCCATCAGCAGCAACTTAAGTCTAGAGTGACTTATGAGCAGTTTCCACCTAGTGAAGAAACTACTCATCAGCAGCAGCTAGACATGGAGCAGCAGGTTGTGACATACTTGGACTGCACCCTGCCACCCCACATCAAAGATACCCTGGACTACTAGGCAGCCAAACTCGATTTGTGGCTGTAACTGTCCGAGTTTTCCCTGGAAAAGTTTTCCTGCCCAGTGAGTAGTGTTGCATCAGAGTGGCTGTTTAGGGCAGCAGGGGCCATTGTTACCCCAAGGAGAACTCGCCTGTTTACCCACAATGTGGAGAAACTGACCTTTTTGAAGATGAATCAGGCGTGGATCAGCCAGAATTTGCACACACCAGTGCCTGATGCATCAGACTAGATCATAATGGTGCCATACCCAAACTTTGTCAAAAGAGACCTGTTTCTTTTGGCTACCTGCTTCAACTCCTATTCTGATTATGCCACCTGCCTGATGCCACACACCTGCTGCCAGGTGCTCTTACTGCCACCCACCATCTTCAGCTGGTACTTGTATTTCCTCCCACCTCCCCACTCTACCACTGGGCCACTCTGTGGTCTAGTCATGCTGCTGCTACCTCACCACTCTGTGGTCTCTTCATGCTGCTGTCATCTCACCACTCTGTGGGTTCATCATGCTGCTGCCACCTTACCACTCTGTGGTCTCCTCATGCTGCTGCCACCTCAGCACTCTGTGGTCTCCTCATGCTACTGCCACCTTAACACTCTCTGGTCTACTCATGCTGCTCCCACCTCATCATTCTGTCACTGGGCCACTCTGTGGTCTCCTAATGCTGCTGCCACCTTACCACTCTATGGGCTCCTCATGCTGCTGCCACCTCACCACTTTGTGGTCTCGTCATGCTGCTGCCACCTTACCACTCTATGGTCTCCTCATGCTGCTGCCACTTCACCAGTCTGTTTTCTCCTCATGCTGCTGCCACCTCAACACTCTGTCACTGAGCCAATCTGAGGTCTCCTCATGCTGCTGCTACTTCACCACTCTGTTACCAGGCCACTCTGTGGTCTTCTCATGTTGCTGCTATGTATCTCACCACTTTGTGGACTCCTCATGCTGCTGCCACCTCTTCACTCTGTCACTGAGCCACTGTGTTGATGACTCATGTGATTCCTTATGAGATTCCCACCGTCACCACTCTGTGACTGGGTCACTGTGTTGGCGACTTATGTGATTTCTCATGTGATTCCCATCCTCACCACTTTGTGACTGAGCCACCACACTGTGTTGACTCCTCATGCTGTTGCCACCTCACCACTCGGTCATGGTGGCACTACTTGTTTCTTCATGTAACATAACAGCTTTTGTGGTAATCTATGTGGAATCAGCTGACAATGGTGTAAAAGGAGTGAGCTTCTTGATACTAATACTGACCTGTAAAGCTGAGTTCACACTTAAGTTATTTGTTCAGTTTTGGCCCTGTAACTGACCAAATAAGTGAAGTGTGAAATGATTCTACTGTAACACCTGTCATCTGCATGTCATACTGACTCACAGTACTGTTTTACTAGCACAGCGGGCTCCCTATGCATGTTTCTGCAATGCACAGTGTTCTACACTATTATGCAGGCTTTCAGC
The DNA here is from genome assembly GCA_900303285.1 of Rhinella marina. NCBI lineage: Eukaryota > Metazoa > Chordata > Amphibia > Anura > Bufonidae > Rhinella > Rhinella marina. Next base: position 7,529 of record ONZH01010962.1, on the reverse strand, counting down.
AGCCAGGAAATAGCTGATTTTTAACGAGATTCATCATGAATAAATACAGATCAAATCAAATCTTTTTGGAAAATTTGACAAACCAACCAAATCGAATTTTTGACAAATTCAGCCATCTCTAATTGCAAACATAATATATAATACACATAAAAGTTAATAAAATATAAAAAAAAACACTAAATACACATTTCTTAATTAATGCAACTTTCTACATGAACATTACCCCAACACCCCGCACCCCCACTAATGAGCTTTAATAATTATACTTTTTATTGGAGGGGGGCAATTCTGAGTTTTGCTTGTTTTGTATTTGGGGTACTGCTCTTGTTTTAAATTTGTCTTTGCCATTAAGGGTGAATGCACACGATCAGGATTACGTGCGGATTTTACGTGCGGATTTGCGTGCGGAAAATCCGGTCCGTAGGTCATGTACATTATATTCTATGACAATTTGAAATTCTCAATGCACACTATGCAGATTCTTTTAGTGCGGATTTTGACCTGCGGTGCGGATTTTACAATCCGCAGCATGTCAATTTATTTTATTTTTCCTGTCCGGATTTCATGAGAATTTTCTCCATTCACTTGAAAAAAAAATCCGCACGCAAATCCGCATGCAAATCCGCACGTAAATCCGCACGTAAATCCGCACCAATTGGTGCGGATTTACCGCACGAATTTCACTGAGAACACCTGCGGATTTCAGTGCGGATTGTCCGCAGATAAATCCTGATCGTGTGCATTTACCCTAAAGGGGTATTCTCATCTTATCTCGCTTGGATATGCCCCCATTGTCTAGGTGTGGGTCCCACTGCTGATACCCCCACATATATTGAGATCGGAGGGGGAAGCGCTGCTCCTGGAGGACCCCAGATTTCCCGGGGTCCAGCCACCACCAGGCGCAGCTCTCCCGCTGCTCCCATAGAAATGAATAGGAGCGCACACTGCTCATGCGCAGCCATTTTTGCCGGCCCCATAGAAATGAATGGAGGGTGGCTGCGCATGCGCAGTGCACCCTCCTTTACTTTGGGGGCTCCGTTCTCGATATAGGTGTGGGTCCCGCACCTATAAGACAATGGGGGCATATCCTAGCGATATGCCCCCATTGTCTAAGATAAGAATAGCCCTTTAAGCTGAATTTTTTTACTACAAGTTAATTCCCTGGCTGCATGATGAGTCAAGCAACTTTTTATTTATTAATCTAACTTACTTTCTTTGAAATGACGATCTTCTCCGCCCATTGTAAAACCATATACATTATTATCTAACTACTATTTAAGTCTGCATATCACTAGATAAGACTGTAGAAGAGCAGAGAAATGATCACCATGACGTTCATCCTTGGATTTCTCACCTTCTCAGCTCTTGTAGTAACAGGTACAGTACATTTTGAAAACTAATCACTCGAGAGAATATAGAAAGCTAGAAAGCAGATGTAAATTAGTCAAGCAGCTTTTATTTTGTGCACTATGATAATGTTCTTTGTGATGATATACGTAGTAGTGGGTTTATCTGCAGTCCTAGGTAAAACTACAAATTGCTAACACTAGTTCATAACCAAATAACAAACTAGCTTCTACAGACCACAGTTCATCTTTTAGGGTGCTTTCACACATAGGTTTTTGCAGCTTTTTTTGTACTTTTGGATATTTAGTGCCGTATTTTGCACTTGCATAGTTTTTTTTGCAGTAAAAACACCATCTTCAGAAATTAGCTGAAAGTCTATGAAAAAATAAGAAATGTAAGGCACACAAGCATGTTTTTGCTACTGGTGATTTTCTTATTGGCCTGTTTTTAAAAGTGTGGCATGCTGTACCTCTTGGTGTTTTTTCAGAGAACCTGAAAAAACACAAGCATATTCAGTATAAATTTCTGTAAGGACCCTCAGTGAAGTATATTAACGTTATAATGGTGCCATAATACGGTATCTGATGAGACTTAGGGCTCGTTCACATGGCCGTTGTGTGCTTCCGTGGTGTTATTGTCCGTGCCTCCGCACTGCAAAAAGATAGAACTTGTTCTATGTTTTTGCAGTGTGGACAGTCGGATGCGGATCGTGGAACCCATTGAAGTGAATGGGTCCGTGATCCGAATGTGGAAGCACCACAGTAGGTGCCCGTGCACTGCGGACTGCAATTTTCAGTCCGCAGCACGGACACGGCCACACAACGGCCCTGTGAGAAAGCCCTTACTATGATTTTCTTCTTCTGTTTAATTTATGGAGAATTCAAATTTGTATATCGAGGTGTAAGGTGTTAGAGTAGAGATTTAACAGCTGCTGAATATTATATCTCTGCACAATTCAGACTAGTTTCAAACTAGCAGTAAGAAATCCGTCAGGCTGTTCTGGCCGGCAATCGCCTGCTGAAGCTCTCTGGATCTGGCATTGCAGGAAGTTACCTAAGTGCCCGTTGGTGCAGTTAACTATAAGGGAGTTCTGCGGATATCCAGTCGAAAATTGGCTGGACAAATACCACTGAACACATTTGTCTGGACGATTCTCAGCATACATGTGGGGTTGCAGGCAAATCTCCGCCAGAACCCATTATAGTTACTGGGGCCAGCAGGCATTCAGGTACAGTACCATCCTGCAATGCCAGATCAAGAGAGCTGCCGAATCTCTTACAGCTAGTTTGAAACTAGTAGTGATGATCGAGCACTAAGGTGCTCGTATGCTCGGGTGTTCTGGCCGAACACTCATGGGTGCTCGAGTGCTCGGCCGAGCACCCAAGCATAATTGAAGTCTATGGTAGTAAACCAGGCACCCCCCCACCCCTCGGAAGAGAGGGTGCCTGGTTTACACAAGTGCCCCAAATTTAAAAAAAAACAAAACACACAGACATACTTAGCGTCCCTGGCAGCTCCCGACCTGCTCCAGCAGGAAAACAGCGCGCAGAGTGGTAATTTTTACCACAGCGCCACCTGCTGGACGGGAGGAGGGAGCTGCCAGGGAAAGGTAAGGACGGATCCTTCATGACCCCAATGCAAGTCAATGGGGACGGATCCGTTTACTAGTGCGTCACACCAAACGGATCCGTCCCCATTGACTTGCATTGGGGTCATGATGGATCCGTCTAGGGGACTCGAGCTTTGCGCTCGAGCACACTCGGTGTTCGGCCGAACACTGAGTGCACCCGAGCATAGGCATGCTCGACCGAGCATGCTCGCTCAACACTAGAAACTAGCTTTAGACAATCCCATTATAGAATTATTATAATTATATATTTTCAGCTCACACTCTCTCCTGCACATATTGTTTGGAGTATTCTACATCTCCATGCTCTGGCCCTAGTGATACTTGTGCACCTGGCTTTTTATGTGGATCCACCGCCCAGGACTTAAGGAATGGTGAGTCAAAGAATAATTACATACAATCTGTTGTTGTCTTTCAATTGAAATGAATGGGATAGTTAGTTGTAATTACACCTACTCACCACTGCGGATGTTACGGCCAGGAGGTAAACAATGAAGAGGAGGCAGTGCTGGTACGGCACGCGCCTCCTCTTCAAACAGCTAATCGGCGGGGGTGTCGGGTGTCGGATCCCGCCGATCTGATATTGATGACCTATCTTATCTTGGATGACACTTTGAGGTTTTGGAACCGATTACTCAACTTAAAATGGTTTCATCATACAATGGTCGTCCTGGAACCAATTGATATTCCAATTCTCTTCCTAATTGATATTGTATCTTGAGGGACCACTGTATAAACAAAGATTATTATTATTAGACTAGATCTCATACCACTGCTGGAGATGAGCACTTTTCAGGCTTTTCAGTGTTAAATATTAATAATGATGTCTTCGGTGTCTGAGGGACAGGCAGGGGGGATCTATGGAGACCCTGGATACATGTCTTATAAAGTCATGATACTATTGGAAGAATCATTAATTGTGATTATTATTAGTTAAGGCTTAGCTGCCAGACACATCTGACTGCACATTACTGAAGTCTTGAGATGAGAGCGCCAACCATCGGCTTTGCATTATAATAATATGACAAGACGCTGAAATAAATCATAATAAATGCCTGCTGTGTAAAACTCCTAATAAGTCCTATGTGCTTATTAGGATTAATGACCACATGGTGCATCGTAGATATAAAAGAAATGTCTGTGATAGGAGTGTCTCTTTTAAACCCTTTTAACGTCAGTTGCATCCATTTAACCCCTCAGAGGCCGTGGTCAAATGCGAACACAGCATCTGGGAGCACAAAAACCAGGAAGCGCGCGTTTCCGGGTGTGCAGCGGCTCCTCTTAATACAAATGTGGTATCGCTGTAATTGTACTGACCCAAAGAATTAAGGCAACAGGTCAGTTTTACCACATAGGGGATGCCATAAAAACAAAACCCATACAACGGTGGTAGAATTGCATTTTTTTGAATTTTTCCCAGCTCCCCACTACATTGTATGGAATAGTAAATGGTGCCATTAGAAAGTACAACTTGCCCTCATACGGCTATGTGAACGGAAAAATAAAAAAGTTATGGCTCTGGGAAGGCAGGGAGTGAAAACTGAAAATTAAAAAATAAAAAGCCCTCTGCGAGTGAAGGGATTAAAGAATGTCTCATAAACTTAAAGGGGTCCTCTCACTTCAGGAAGTGGCATTTATCTTGTAGAGAATGTTAATACAAGCCACTTACTAATGTATTGTGATTGTCCATATTGCCTCCTTTGATGACTGGATTCACTTTTCCATTACATTATACACTGCTCGTTTCCATGGTTACATACCACCCTGTAATCTATCAGTGGTGGTTGTGCTTGTACAATATAGAAAAAAGCACTAGCCTTTATGTACTCCCATGGTAAAAGCCACCAGAGAAGCTGATGCTTTTTCCTATAGTCTGCAAGTATGACCACCACTGATGGATTACAGGGTGGTCGTAACCATGGAAACGAACAGCATATAATGTGATGGAAAAATGAATCCAGCCAGCAAAGGAAGCAATATGGATAATCACAATACATTAGTAAGTGCCTTGTATTAACTTTCTCTACATGATGAATGCAACTTACTGAAGTGAGACAACCCCTTTAATCTGTTTCCATATTCCCTATTTAGACCTATAAATGTCATCTATGAGCCAGAATGCAACGCTGCTCTCTTAGAGCTTTTCCTACAGTTCAGACCCGGCATGTAATATTACATTCTCCCTGAAGAGAAATGTATGGCCGGACTTCCCGCAGTGATAAGAGATGATTTCCTGGGGATTAAGGGCTCATGCACATGAACTTATTTTTTGTCCGCCTCCGATTCGGACCCATTCATTTCAAGAGGGCCGCAAAAGATGCGGACAGCACACAGTGTATGTCCGTTCCATGGCATCGACAAAGATATACTGTATATGTCCTATTATTGTCCGCATTAGGCATTTTCTATTATGGACAGGACGTTCCATTCCGCAAAATGCAAAACGCCAAACAATCTACGGTTGTGTGCGCGAGTCCTAAGGAAGCCGTACCTGATCCATCAGCTTCTTTTTAAAAGTGGGCTGGGGTGGTAAAACATCCTTGTTTTGCAACTTACACATTTTCCTTATGTTCATACTAAAGTCTCTTAGTTTTTTCAGGAAATAATCTTTTTTTATGCACATTTGCAGATAATGGAACAAATGTAGTATTCAGCCGAGGATGCACAGCTCAAAGTCAATGTGACGTCAGTGGCAATATTGCCCTCAATGATCAAAAACTCAGAATAGCCACTACCTGCTGTTCCACTGACGACTGCATGCCTCCTCTTCCTAAATGTAAGTAGCCACTTTTTTTGCCACCAAAACTATACATACTCATTGCTGAGTCATGGCGGCCACCGGTTACTAGAGAACTAGGGGCGGGTGTGATAGGGAGAGGAGGAGAGCTGTATTTAATTACATTTGTATGCAGATGCGTTTCGTTCTCAGATGATATTGAATATAGTGATCGATAAAAAGAAAAAAAAAGCAGAGGTACAGAAATGTCATCTTATCAATAGTGTATTGCATGGATGCCCAACCTGCGGCCCTCCAGCTGTTGTAAAACTATAACTCTCAGCAGTCCTAGACAGCCTACTGCTATTAGCCTACAGCAGGGCATGGTGGGAGTTGTAGTTTTACAACAGCTGGAGAGGCGCAGGTTGAGCATCCCTGGTGTATAGTATAAATATGTGGGTCCAGAATCGGAAATACTCAGAGGGAGGTGGGCTTTGTCCAAGTTTCTTTGCTGGTCTCTAGAAAAGTCACAAAGTGGGCGGGCCATGAGTATGGAAGTAGGCGTGGCTTTGCATTCCAAAAGATCTAGTGTTATTTACATTGGAAGACTGGCATCATTTACTGAAATCTACACCAGCTCCTATCGCTCCGTAGAGTCTTTTAAACTAAAACAAAGTTGTTGTAATACGTCTTGTCTAGAATCGGACGTGGAATACAGAACCAGCAAAAGAATGCAAAATCTCATGCCAATAGTCCGTGTCGGAAAGGTCTGATAGAAGTGCAATAAATAAATATGGCTGGCTCACAGTATCATAAATGTGTTTAATAACCGTTTAAAAAAAAAATATATATATATTTCATAAATACATCTCAACAATACTATAGCAATCATAAAACACAAAAACTACAAAGATTATAAAACACCATTATGGTCCCTTTAACCCCTTCTAGTACGGCGCTGGTCAGGTCTTTATAGATGGCGCCCGCAGGCAGCAAACGCTGGAAGTGTGTGCTTCTGGTGTTGCTCTGGCTTCCCCGTGTGGCGATCGGAGGAGCCGGAGCGTGCCTGCAGCAGCACCTGTCATAGTGAATGACAGGAGGCTGCTGCATAGGCTTTCTGTGTAATAGGGCTCCATAGGAAAGCATTGAAATCATCATAGACTCCAATGTAAGAGCATTGGAGTCTATGATATCAGCAATCAAATGATTGCTTCTTATAGTTCCCTATGGGATCTTTAAAAAAAAGTGTAAACAAATAAATAAATAAAGTTAAAAAAAAAAATTAAAAAAACCTAAAAGTTCAAATCACCCCCCTTTCCTGAAAACGAAAATAAAAGTATTAAAAAATAAAAAATACACATCATGGGTAACGCCAGAAAACACCCATATTATAAAAATATAAAAAATTATTTCCCGTACGGAAAACAGGAAAATGGAAAAAAGTGTCAAAATGGCCGATTCACCATTTTTGTCGCTTTTTTTTGTAAAAAAAATTAAATAAAAAGCGATCAAAAAGTCCTACACACCCCAGAATGGTATCAATAAAAAGTTCAGATCTCCCCGCAAAAAATGAGCCCCCATACAGCTCTTTACACATAAATACCAAAAAGTTATAGGAGTCAAGAAATGACAAAAAAAATTAATTTATAATTAATTTATCACTTTCAAACGCAAGAAAAACTATACATATTAGGTATCGCCGGATTCGTATTGACCTGTAGAATGAAATTCAGTTTTAATGAACATCGAACGCCGTAAATAAAAAAAAAACCTGTAAAACTGTGGCGGAATTGCAGTTTTTTTTTTTTGCAATTTCACCCCATTTGGAATTTTTTTTCC
>ONZH01010960.1:0-22625 GCA_900303285.1 Rhinella marina | reverse complement strand
AACCAATCGAGATGGTTTGGGGTGAGCTGGACCGCAGAGTGAAGGCAAAAGGGCCAACAAGTGCTTAGCATCTCTGGGAACTCCTTCAAGACTGTTGGAATACCATTTCAGGTGACTACCTCTTGAAGCTCATCAAGAGATTGCCAAGAGTGTGCAAAGCAGTAATCAAATCAAAAGGTGGCTACCTTGAAGAATGTAGACTATAAAACATATTTTCAGTTGTTTCACACTTTTTTGTTAAGTATATAATTCACGTGTGTTAATTCATAGTTTTGATGCCTTCAGTGTGAATCTACAATTTTCATAGTCATGAAAATACAGAAAACTCTTTGAATGAGAAGGTGTGTCCAAACTTTTGGTCTGTACTGTATATATATCCAATATATAAAGCTAAGTGTATGTATGTGTGTATGTATGTCTGCTAAACGAATCTGCACTGTCGCAGCTACAATTGTGAAATTTGGCACACAGGTACATCAGGTGTCCGGGAAGGTTTTAGAATGGGTCTCAGCTCTCCATGACGTACCGTTCCTGAGATATTCGCAAAAAATGCATTAGCCAATAGAAGCCTGGTCACATGACCCTTATCAGCCAATTGAAGCTCACGGGCAGTTAGTCTCCACACACACCAGGTTTCCATAACAACCCAGCCAGTTCACTAATCTAGGTTTGCTTTAAAGGGGCAGAGCGCTGTGGATGACACTGTTAAAGGGGTATTCCAGTTACCTTAACTATAACTTATTCATCATCAGACTAATTCATCATCAATCATTACCTCATATAATGTAAATTTCACATATTTAACATTCAGTAGTAATAAAAGATGTTTTCTTCCACTGCTACCCACTGTGTTTCCTCCTAAATTACTATGGCATCAACCTGTAATTCAGGCCACCCTCAAAAGAAGGACTTAAGTCACGCCCCAGACTCAGTCAGGCCACGCCCCTTCCACTCCGCAGCCAACGGGGATTGAAAAATTTAAGGTAAAAATCAACTTCTGTCACCTGTAGGGGAGGGAGGGTGTCACGCTCTGGTGTGGAGGGTATAGCCACAGCAAACGTAAGAGGGAAGGGAAAAGGACCAAACAAGGAAAACGGTCACCTCCTGTAGGAAACCCTGAAACTAGGCTCTGACTGACTACCAGTATGAACAGGCCTTAGTGGTAGCAGAGTTCATACACAGGAACCTAATAATACCTAGCCCTAGAGAACCCTGCCCCTAGTGACAGGGCAAGGAGTCAACCCGTTCCTCCAAAAGGACGGACGAACGGGAGACTCCAGAAGGCAAAGCTACAACAGGGAAAAGTAGGATAAACACAAAAGGGAAAATGACACTTATCTTAATGCAGATATTGCAGCAACCGGATCTCAGCCAAGATCCACACCACACACAACGTCAGCAGAAAGTATAAACCACAAGGGATACTGGGAGAGGAAGGGATAAATAGGGGAAAGATAATCACCACCCCCACAACAGCTGAGGGAAAGGGGTATGGTAAACTGCAACCAAACTAAGAGGAAAATGTCAAATTATGTCACTTTTGAAAGTCTAGCCAAACGCCTGCAACCTGATGCAGGCACAGTCATGACATTACCCCCCCTTTTACGGGTGACCGGGCACCCAGGCCCAACTTTATCAGGATGAGACCTATGAAAGGCTTTCACCAAACGACTGGCATTCACGTCAGATGCCGGTACCATGTCCTCTCCTCAGGTCCATAACCCTTCTAGTGAACAAGATATTGAAGAGTCCCACGGAGAACTCGAGAATCAATGATTGTGACGAACTTTCAACTTAATATTCCTAGTTGACAGCCACACAGAATCACCCACACTTAGGTCCGGACCATTCATATGTTTCCTGTCAGCCACACGTTTGTACTTGTTACCCATATTTATCAAGTTATTTTGAATTTTCCGCCATATAGATGACAATGATGACGAAAAACATTCTTCCTCAGGAATACCCAAAGTATCAGAACCAGAAAATGTGCCAAACTGCGGGTGAAAGCCATATGCACCAAAAAATGGTGACTTACCAGTGGAGTCCTGTCTGCGATTATTTATGGCAAACTCAGGCAGAGACAAAAACGAGGACCACTCCTCCTGGTTCTCAGAGACAAAACATCTCAAGTACGTCTCCAGACTCTGATTGGTACGCTCAGTCTGTCCATTCGTCTGGGGGTGAAAGGCAGAGGAAAAAGACAGTTGTACCCCAAACCGAGTACAGAATGCCCTCCAGAATCTGGACACAAACTGAGTCCCACGATCAGACACCACGTCAGTGGGAATGCCATGAAGTTTCACAATGTTGTCAACAAACACTTGTGCAAGATTTTTAGCATTGGGGAGTCTGGGTAATGCAATAAAGTGCGCAATTTTACTAAAACGATCTACAACCACCAGAATAACTGTCTTACCAGACGAATCAGGCAGATCAGTGATGAAGTCCATGGATAAGTGAGTCCATGGTCTGGACGGGATGGGTAATGGAAGTAGGGGTCCAGAAGGTCGAGTATGTGTCACCTTAGCGCGTGCACAGACACTACAGGCTGACACATAGTCCTTAACACAGTTACGCAGCCCCGGCCACCAGAATCTACGAGAGATGAGGTCGATAGTGGATTTACTCCCAGGGTGTCCCGCAAGCATTGAAGAATGATGTTCCTCAAACACCTTATGATGCAGATCAGAAGAAACAAACAACTTCCCGGGGGGCAAGACTCCAGTGCATCTCCCTGGGCCTCAAACATCTTAGCCTCAAGATCAGGGTAAAGAGCAGATGTCACCACTCCTTCAGACAGTATAGAACTCGGATCCTCAAAATCACCACCTCCGGGAAAACTACGTGACAAGGCATCCGCCTTCACATTCTTAATCCCAGGACGACGGTATGTGACAATGAAATTGAATCTGGTGAAGAACAAAGACCATCTGGCCTGCCTCGGATTAAGTCATTTAGCTGACTCCAGGTAAGCCAGATTTTTGTGATCAGTGAATACAGTGATAGGGTGATCGCCCCTTCAAACCAATGACGCCATTCTTCAAAAGCCAACTTAATGGCCAGTAACTCTCTGTTACCCACATCATAATTTCTCTCCGCAGCAGAGAGTTTTTTCGAAAAAAAAAAGCACATGGGCGCCATTTACCAGGTGACGGGCCCTGTGATAAAATTGCTCCTTTCCCCACCTCAGATGCGTCAACCTCCACAATGAAAGGTTGTGACACATCTGGCTACACCAATATTGGGGCAGAAGAGAAGCACTCCTTCACAGCAGGGAAAGCTTGCAACACTGCATCAGACCACACTGAGACATCTGTCCCTTTCTTAGTCATGTCAGTTAAGGGTTTCACTATTGTCGAATAGTTCTTAATACATTTTCGGTAATAGTTGATGAACCCCAAAAATTGCATTAGAGCCTTCAGATTTTCAGGTCGGTCCCAGTCCAGAACAGCACGGACTTTCTCTTGATCCTTACGAAAACCTGAAGATGAAAGCAGGTATCCTAAGAATTGCACCTCATGTACAGCAAAAACACATTTCTCTAATTTTGCATACAACTTGTTATCTCTTAAGATCTGCAACACCTGTCTAATGTGATCCTGATCTGTCATCATATCTGGAGAATAGATTAGTATGTCATCCAAATACATGGCTACAAACCTCCCCACAAGATGATGAAAAATGTCATTAACAAAATGCTGGAAGACAGCAGGAGCATTGGTCAACCCAAAAGGCATGACCAGGTTCTCAAAGTGGCCCTCCGGAGTATTAAAAGCTGTCTCTCATTCATCCCCTTCCTTGATCCTGACCAGATTATATGCCCCCCTTTAATCCAACTTGGAGAACACCTTGGCATCCACAATCTGGTTAAACAAGTCAGGAATCAAAGGAAGGGGGTACGGATCACGGACAGTAATCCGATTGAGTTCACGGAAATCCAGACATGGCTTAAGAGTTCCGTCCTTTTTCTTTACAAAGAAAAACCCACCTGCCACAGGAGATTTGGAAGGTCTAATATGACCTTTAGCCAAACTCTCAGCAATATATTCCTTCAGGGCCGTTCTCTCAGGTCCAGAAAGGTTATACAGCCTAGATTTGGGCAATTTTGCTCCAGGGATAAGATTGATAGGAGAATCATATTCCCGGTGAGGGGGTAAATCCTGACATCCACCTTCAGAAAATTCATCAGAGAAATCAGATATAAAAGAGGGAAGTGTCTTAGTAGTTAAAGCAGAAAAAGAGGTATTAATGCAATTGTCAACGCAATAATCACCCCAATCCACAATTTGTCTAGTATGCCAGTCAATGGTCGGATTATGTTTGCTTAACCACGGTAAACCCAGAACCACAGGAGCAGGAAGAACTTCCAACACAAAACACGAAATAAGCTCCTGATGAAATTCACCCACTCTTAATTTGATATCATGCACCATTTGAGACAAACAGTTCTGGGATAGAGGTGCAGAATCAATGGCAAACACAGAAATCTTCTTTTCCAATGTACTCGGAGACAATCCATGCATACGGACAAACTGAGCATCAATCGGGGGCCCCTAGATCGCTCTCTCAGGCGCCTATCCATGCATACAGCAAGAGACATAGCAGCTTCCAAAGACACAGGGGTTTCATGAAAGGCCAAAGCCTTTCTGATAATCCTTGACAGAATTGGCTACGTAGAGCCGGATTGTTCCATTCAGTATTGATCGCCCACCTCCGGAACTCAGAGCAATAGATCTCAACCGAGCGCTCACCCTGACGAAGGTCACGTATCTGGGTCTTGGCCAGGGAGATACGATCCGGGTCATCATAGATAATCCCTAAAGCCTTGAAAAATTCATGTACCGACCGGAGAGACTGTCATCCGGTTGGCAGAGAAAAGGCCCATGACTGTGCATCCCCTTTAAGCAGCGAGATGACCGCACCAACCTTCTGCTCCTCATTACCAGAAGAATGTGGACGCAGTCTGAAATGCAATTTGCATGCCTCCCTGAATAGAATAAAATTATCACATCCCCCAGAAAATCTGTCCGGGAGGGCGACCTTAGGCTCCAAACAGGCCTGACACCCAGCACCCCCAGAACCACCAGCCTGTGGTCTCTGAATCTGGTTGCGGATGTCAGCTACCTCCAAGCAGAGTCCCTGTAGCCATTCAGTAAGCGCAGTAATAGCATCCATGTCTGCACAAAAATGACATTTTGTTTGGCAGTTTATAATATCACGCTCTGGTGTGGAGGGTATAGCCATACCAAGCGTAAGAGGGAAGGGAAAAGGACCAAACAAGGGAAACGGTCACCTCCTGTAGGAAACTTTGAAACTAGGCCCTGACTGACTACCAGTATGAACAAGCCTTTTCATACACAGGAACCTAATAACACCTGACCGTAGAGAACCCTGCCACTAGTGACAGGGGAAGGAGTCAACCCATTCCTCCAAAAGAACGGACGAACAAGAGCCTCCAGAAGGCAAAACCACAACAGGGAAAAGTAGGATAAACACAAAAGGGAAAAATGACACTTATCTTAATGTAGATATTGCAGCAACGAATCTCAACCGAGATCCACACCACACACAACAATGTCAGCAGAAAGTATAAACCGCAAGGAATACTGGGCTAGGAAGGGCTAAATAGGGGAAATATAATCACTACACCCGCAACAGCTAAGGGGAAGGGGTGTGGTAAACAGCAACCAAACCAAGAGGAAAACATGTCAAATCATGTCGCTTTTGAAAGTCTAGCCGAACGCCTGCAACCTGATGCAGGCACGTTCGTGACAGAGGGTGACTTTCTCCCTGCAGCTCATGATCAGACTGCACAGTGCTGCTGTCTGAGAGTGTGCTGTTCAAAAGGACAACCCTGTGTCCATCCAGGCCCTGCACATGACAGAGAACAGGGAGTCTGAAAGCCGGACTGTCCGGCCTAAAACCGGACCTCTGGCCATCCTAGGGGCAAGCTGATGTTAAGGTGGCCAAACATCCGGTTTTAGGCTGGACAGTCTGGCGCAGTGCCTGGACAGATGCAGGGATGTCCACCCTTTCAGTAGCTCACACTTAGACAGCTTCTCCTCTGTGTCTACACTGAGCCAGGGGGCGTGGCCTCCGGTTTAGGGGTATGGCTTCATGGGGACCGGGGGTGTGGCCTCATGTTTAGGGGTGTGGCTTCATGAGGACCGGGGGAGTGGCTTCATGTTTGGGGGCATGGCCAGTGAGGTCTGGCTTTCTGGAGTGATGACAGTGGCCACCCTAGCTGCTGTGGAGGTCACAGTTAAAGGGGAGGGCGCTGTGGATGTTACTGTTAAGGGGCAGGCTGCTGTGGAGGTCACTGTTAAAGGGGCAGGCACTGTAGATGTCACTCTTGATATCTTTTAATGACACACACAAACATTAAATAAAATAGATGAAATATACCCGGGCGAAGCCGGGTCCTTCTGCTAGTATATATGTATATATATATATATATATATATATATATATATATATACTAGCTGAAGGACCCGGCTTCGCCCGGGTATATTTAATTTATTTCTTTTACTGTTTGTGTGTGTGTGTCGTCAAAAGATATCGAGAGTGCCCTCTACAGTGCCTGCCCATTTAACAGTGACCTCTACACCGGCCCGCCCCTTTAACAGTGACCTCTACAGCAGCCAGCCCCTTTAACAGTGACCTCTACAGCGACCCGCCCCTTTAACAGAGACCTGTACAGCGGCCCGTCCCTTTAACAGTGACCTCTACAGCAGCCCGCCCCTTTAACAGTGACCTCTACAGCTGCCCGCCCCTTAAACAGTGACCTCTACAGCAGCCCGCCCCTTTAACAGTGACCTCTACAGCATCCGACCCCTTTAACAGTGATCTCTACAGCAGCCTGCCCCTTCAACAATGACCTCTACAGCAGCCTGCCCCTTTAACAGTGACCTCTACAGCTTCCCACCCCTTTAACAGTGACCTCTACAGAAGCCCGCCCCTTTAACTGTGACCTCAACAGCAGCTAGAGTGGCCACTGTCTTCACCCCAGAAAGCCAGACCTCACCGGCCATTCCCCCAAACGTGAAACAGCGCCCCCAGTTCCCATGAAGACACATCACTAAACATGAGGCCACGCCCCCCCTGGCTCCGTGAAGACATGGAGGAGAAGCTGTCTGAGTGTGAGCTACTGAAAGGGTGGACATCCCTGTGTCTGTCCAGGCACTGCGTCGGACGGAGAACAGGTAGCCAGAAAACTGGACTGTCCAGCCTAAAGCCGGACATCTGGCCACCCTAACATCAGCCTGCCCCTAGGGTGGCCAGAGGTCTTGTTTTAGGCTGGACGGTCTGGCTTTCAGACTCCCTGTCCTCTGTCTTGCGCAGGGCCTGGATGGACACAGCAGCAGCACTCTCAGCAGCAGCACTGTGCAGTCTGAGCAATGAGCTGCAGGGAGAAAGTCACCCTCCCCCACCCCTGCAGCTGACAGAAGGTGATTTTTACCAATATTTTTAATCCCGGTCAAATGCAGCATGGAAGGGGCGTGGCCTGACTGAGTCAGGGGCGTGACTTAGTGGGATCTGGGGGTGGTGCTTTTAAGTCCTTCTTTTGACGGTGGCTGGAATTACAGGTCGATGCCTGATTTAGGAGGAAGGTGGGTAGCAGTGGAAGAAAACATATTTGATAACTACTGAACAGTAAATATGTATAATTTACATTATATGAGGTAATGATTGATGATGAGTTAGTCTAAAACATAAGTTATAGTTATGGTAACCGGGAATACCCATTTACCATTGTCATCCACAGTGCTCTGCCTCTTTAATGCATACCTAAAGCAGTGAACTGGCTAGGTTGTCATAGAAACCTGATGTGTGCCTGTGAGCTTCTATTGGCTGATAAGGGTCATGTGACCAGGCTACTATTGGCTAATGCATTTTTTTGGGAATATCTCAGGAACGGTACGTCCTGGAGAGTTGAAAACTGTTCTAAAACCTTCCCGGACACCTGATGTACATGTGTGCCAAATTTTGTGATTGTAGCTGCAGCGGTGCGGATTCCTTTAGCGGACATACACACACACACACTGTGTGTACTCAGCTTTATATATTATATATATATATATACACACACACACACACACACACACACACACACACACACATATTAATTTCTGGGCACATCCCTCTACAACTATATTCTGTTAAATTCATAAAACTGAAATACCGGAAATTATTTTTTTTAACACAATAGACATGAATTCCTTTAAAGGATTCACAGGAGGGATGACCATGATTCCATGTAGATTCCTCCATAAGGTCTGGGATCCTTCCATACTATGAACTTAATGGTATTTGGCTTAAAATGTCTTAGGGTTAAAACCAAATGGGCCGAACCTGGTGAATGGTTCAACCCTAATTGCCATAAGGGACAGGAACATTAAAACTAGCTGCCATATAATATGGTGGCCAAACAGGGGCTGTTGATGGTATGTGGCTTGGTTGGTTAGGTTGGGGGCACAATATGCAAATTATTGCGGTTATGGCCTGCAATCTTGTGCAGGTTATTTGAAAGTAGAAGAGCCCTTCTTCTGCCATCTGCCTTTTCTCCTTTTCCACATTATCTAATATTGATGAGAATATGTCATCAGGGACATCCAGTTCCTCCTCTCTCTGCATCTTGCTGAATTTCCTAGGACATGGAGACCAAGGAGGATGATTTGAAAGAAGTAAAGCCAGCAAAGATACAGAGATAAATGTAATAGAGATAAAATGTAATGGAAATATTTGCATCTCTTCTGTCTTTTGGACTCACTCCTGCTTTTGACTTACAAATACTGCTTAAATACTGACCATGTGAAACAGACCTTACAGATGCTTAAAATAAAGGTCTCTTTTTTTCCTGTTCTGTCCGATCAGAAGAATGGAAAAATGAACGGTGATGTGAACACGGCCAAACAGGGACAATAGTGGCGCCATGAGAGAGTGGGGAGAGGGGTCAACAGGAGTGTCAGTAACAGTGACCAGGGGCGTAGCTATAGGGGGTGCAGAGGTATCAGTCGCTACTGGGCCCAGGAGCCTTAGGGGGCCCAAAGAATCTTGAGCCGCATAAGAAGAACACAAAGCACTGAGGGAAGGGGGCCCAAGCTGAACTCTTGCACCAGGGCCCATGAGCCTTTAGCTACGCCCCTGACAGTGACAGTAGTGGCTCCATGACAGAGTGAGGAGGAGGGAAGCAGTAGTGGCAGTAACAGTGACAATAATGGTCCCATGACAGAGTGGGGATGGTGGCAGCAGCAGCAGTAGCATACAGCACAAAATGGTGGCAGATTACAGTAGTAGCAGAACCCAACAACAGCAGTGTGATAGCAAGGGCCAGTGGTATGCATCAGGGGCAGACATAGCACCTGTGCAGTCGGCCTGTGGAGAACAAGGGCCGAGCGTCGGAGGGGGGCCCTGTCTAAGTGGCAGGTCGAAGGTAAATGAACGCTTCCTTTGTGGATACTATTCTAATCCACAATTCAAACAAGAATAGGGCATGTTCTATAATTTGGAGAATGTGCACATGGATCCGCCCAAAAAATGGAGGTAGCACGGTAGCACATGGAAAAAAATATGGTGTTGTGTATGAGTACTAAAAGTTTTCTAAACTTTTTAGTAGAGATGAGTGTTTGAATTCTAAACTGGTGAGATTTGTTGTGAATTTCACAAAAACTGTACTTCCAAACAAATCCGAAGTTGTGATTTCACGAATCATGCAAAATGGAGCCTGCCATTTTACGTTTCAAATTCAGTTCAATATTAAGAAAAACAAGGCAGGGGATATACAGACTCAGAGGATCACATGACTGTAGTCATCGCCCTGACCAGCAGGCTTCTCCACAATGTCTTGCAGTCAGCCTGACAGCCACTGCAGTCACAGACACTGCAATTAGATAGCCATTATAGTGTCTTACAGAGACAGTGTTATGGAGAGATATACAGATTTGGCAAAGCTAAAATTGACTCTGATAACTCATGTCACAGTGTTATCTTGTGACAAAAGCCATTGAAATCCATTGAAAAAGTCAATTAACATTTCCTTGCCATTGTTTACTTAATGCGTTAACCATCACGTTTAGCATCTGTATTTAATTATGTAGATTGATTTACTTGATAAATGTCAGGTTTTATCATTAGGGACAGGACAGGATGAGTTTGTGTATTGTGTGTCTGTTACAAACTCTGCCTCACTGCGTAAGACAAGAGATTTTAAGGAGACAGTACTCTTTTTATGTGCAGGAGCCAAAAACATATTGCAAAGTGTGCAATAAACTATATTCCAAGGTTACCAGCATTTTGTCACAGAGGTTACGCAGGTGTGATTTTCTTTTACTCAAAAACCTGTTGCAAAGCTTTAGTTTAATAAGTGTGCAGCAAGAGTAGTTTGCAGCATCTGCATATATTTTGGCTGCAGGGGTTGTTCAATTGCATCTTTAAAAAAAAAAAAAAACTGTTGCAAAGCTTTTACAGTTCATAAGTGGGCAACAACCATGTTTTTCAGTGTTACCATATATTTTAGTCAAAGTATTTTTCCATGAAAAGGAAAATACATACAATGCAACGGCACACTGCTGACCAGATAAAGCACAAAATGCCATAGAGATATGAAGTACTCTGGAGCTAATGCTATGCTTGTTTGGTAAATTAGAGATTCTTGGCAAATATATTGTGTACAAAATTATCTGGGCCCGTTCACCAAATCGTCCAGGTGATCTCTGTATTTTCCTTTTCATTGCAATCAGCCATAGCAACGTGCACCTGTGCATTGGGATGTGCTTACTGAAAACCCCTCTTTTTTTTTTTTTCTTTGTAAGTTTGTACTGGAAGTGTGGCTACTCCATTTGGTCATGCACTCCTGACTAGCCCCGCCTGCCCCATAGGCTGATTTTAACTAGTGTAACTATAAAGCCGAGTGGACTCGGCATGCATGCTTGGTACCTGCATCCCTGTATTAGTGGAGGCCTTTGAAGCACTACAAATGGCAAAAGGCAGAAGGGACCCAGCATGCATGTGGAACCAAACACCCCCTGATTATATGGAAGCCAAGGTTGGCACATAACAGGTAGGAAATAGTGTTAGGTTCCCGTTCTACAGAGATCACCTGGACGATTTGGTGAACGGGCCCAGATAATTTTGTACAAAATATATTTGCCAAGAATCTCTAATTTACCAAACAAGCATAGCATTAGCTCCAGAGTACTTCATATCTCTATGGCATTTTGTGCTTTATCTGGTCAGCAGTGTGCCGTTGCATTGTATGTATTTTTCTTTTCATTGCAATCAGCCATAGCAACGTGCACCTGCGCATTGGGATGTGCTGACTGAAAACCCCTCTTTTTTTTTTCTTTGAAAGTATTTTTCCAGTTGTGATTTTTTTTCCCCAAAAACCTGTTGCAAAGTGTACTGATAAATTTACAGTTTATAAGTGTACATATAAGCATATTTTAGTGTATCAACAACAGCAGCGTATTCAGTATTTTGGAATGAATTTAAAAAAGAACTGTTCATCTTTACTTTTTAGCAAACATTTTTGCAAAACATTGGGAGACCAATGAACTTGTAGTTCTTTAACTAAAGATTTTTATAGAAGAGAAGGGACCCCTTGGAAAAGGTCAAATTGGGTCTCACATAATAGTGCTGAGTTTTGCATCCAGCACAGGACAGTATGCATACCCTTGAAAGTTAAGGGACCAAATCTACAAAGTGGATGAGCAGATTAAAGAATACACACTCAAAAAGTAGGTGTTAATGAAAGTGTGCCTTACCCTATATCTTATACTGCATACAGTATATATGCCAGGAACAACTCACTTATTGGCAAAGTTGATCTTTCTTCCAGCAAGAGACTGGCATTGTAGTTTAAGCAATGATTCTGAAGGAGGGAGAGGAACCACAAAAAAAATCAAAATATAAAAGTCACAAAACTGATTTGTAAAAACTGTGATTTAGTTAAAAAAAATCTTACACTATTAACTGGTATCACTAGACTGTTTACTAAAACTGTCACACTGAAAAAGCCCAATCAAGATATTAATACATTTGTATTTTTCACCATCTAAGCTGAATATAGTCCAATAGCAAGAACATACAAAAAGGAAGTGCAACAAACCAAGGTTTAACCTCTTATTGACCACCAATATAACTTTGTACAGTGGTCACAAAGGGGGCCTTAAGTTAGATCACCAATTTTTTATTGTGATCTTGTTTGGGATGCAAGGGTCTACGATGTTGGACATAGTGGGTGCTCAGCTCCAACAGACCAGACCTGCAGAACTGTCCACCTGAGCTGCCTAACTCCTTAGATGAGTCAATAGTGACCATGGTGTCTAAGGCTAGGGCAACACGGCGACAGTTGTCGCAGCCAGGATCCCTGAGTAGCGGGGATCCCATAGAGATGAATGGGATCGCCGCGGCAGTCGCAAGAAATCCAACACGGTTGGATTTCTTGCGACTGCCACGGCGATCCCATTCATCTCTATGGGATCCCCGCTACTCAGGGATCCTGGCTGCGACAGGTGTCACGCGACAACTGTCGCCGTGTAGCCCTAGCCTAAATGTTGTAGGGGGAGACAGCCACCTCTGTCATCTATTGATGCTCCCATGAATGCAATCACAGAGTATCAATGCCTTTACATGGCAGTCGGGGGTCTAATGAATGCTCCCAGGTCCGCCTTAAGTGTATGCCTGATAGGACATGTCAGAGGCACTGCCTAATAGGTTGTCTGTCAGTTTTCTTCTGGCAGTATAAATCACTGCACTACATAAAAAGTGAGCTGAACTATATAGGCAGTCAAATATTTACATAATAAATAGTACAAATAATCATTCAATAATTAAAAAACGAAAAATAGGATAAAAATGGAAAAAAAAACTGAATTTCAGTTTTTTTATCCACCACCCAAAAAATAAAAAGCAATCAAAAAGTTTTATGTACCCCAATGGTACCAATGAAAACTATAAGTTGTTTTGCAAAAAGCAAGCCCTCACACAGCTTGTCAAAAGGGAATTAAAAAAAGTTTCTACATAAAATTAACATATTATTTATGCTGCAAAATGAACATCACAAAATTTTAAATGCACTGTAAAAAGGCCATTACAGGATTGCAGTGTTTTCGTTTCCCACAGAAAAAGTAAATAAAAATTAATCAAAGGGTTGTATGCCAAAGCGTTGGGAATCAGCCTTTTATTGCATACAAAGAAAACCATATATTTTACAGTAGCTGTTGCCATGAGCTACTGTTTAACCCTGTTGCCGTGGCAATATGATCTAGTTAAACTATAATGTGACTGTTGCCAGCCAGCATTGCTATAGTCAATGTTGTGTTTACGCATGCTATTATATGTCCCACTACTTAGTTTTGCCATGCAACTTGCATTTATGTGATTATGTGATTTACCTGCACTGTGCCTTTAAAAAGTAATTACCATACACTTTTTCTAAATTTTTTATATCATAGGGACATATCAAAAGTATTGACCGGCAGTGGTCCCAGCACTGACAACTCCACTGATCTTTAGAACAAGGACTCAGCCTGTGAATGGCTTCTGCACTTCTTAGTCCTTAGTCCTTGAGATCAGGGGGGTCTCAACGCTTGGACCCCTACCAATCAACTCTTTTCATATGTCCCTATGAGATATCAGACATTTGAAAAAAGTGCAGTTACTCTTCAAACCACTATGAGATTCCAGGGAAGGAATGGTAAATGTATGTGCACCACTGTGAGTGAGATGCCATGTAAGTACAGGGATGTATAGTCATGACATAATAGGCAAGCTGTAATAGCATACTATAAGGCCCCATTCACACGACCGTATATTTGCGGGTCCTCATTATTGCGGACCCGCAAATATACGGGGGCCGCCCGGCGTGTGTTCCGCAGCGCTCGGCACACACGCCGTGCGGCCCCATTGAAAATGCCTATACTTGTCCATGCGTACGGACAAGTATAGGACATGTTCTATCTTTTTATGCGGAGCCGCGGCACGGAGCTGTCTCCGTGCCGCGGCTGTGCGCTCCCATAGAAGTGAATGGGGCTACATGTATTCCGCAATTTTGCGGAATACATACGGCCCCATTTATACGGTCGTGTGAATGGGGCCTAAATCTGCTGAATGGGTGGGCACACTTACATCTGGTTTTATGGCAATTAATTAATTAAAGGTTGTAAGGTAGGTGTATACGTTCTATTATCCACTCAGGTAGCAAATGTGAGGGGTAATGATGCATATAGTATATTACTTTCAATACAAATAAGGTAGATTCATTAATACTGTATAAAATATATATCTTTTATTTCTAATACTTTGCAATGTTTAAAATAGAACTGTACTATAAGTGGCTGGGCCCAGTTTTAAGATAAAAAATAGAAAAATGAAAAAATAAAATACAAAATTAGGGATGAGCGAACTTTTGAAAAGTTCGGTTCGGCGGACTTTCGTGAAGTTCGGATTCGTACGAACCGAACCTAAAACGACCCTGCTATAACGGCTGAAAAATTGCAGCTGCAATAGTGGGAGTCTGATAGGGTATAGTTTCGTTTAGTTGCAGTTGCTATTACAATGAAAAAAGTTGAAAAAAATCAAAGTGCAAAAATAGTCGTCGACAGCCAGGTCGACAACATTTGACAGCATTGAAGATGTCCGCTGGAGCAGTCCATGTCATGCCAGAGCACCAAAAACACACAGTAGATCGTGGCACCAGCCCAAGAATAGGCTGCGTTGAAGTCGATGCGGTCTCAGTGACATCACAGGTCAGAAGACAGACAGGAGTACCATTTAATTAGACCTTGTGCTCCCCAGAACAGGTACACATTAGCCAAGGTGTAAGTGATTACAAGGGGCATAGGACACAAAGTGCAAGTTGGCAACACCGGCAGCATCGCCTTGGACCCAGTAGGGTGGAAAACAGACATTTGACAGTGGAACCAGCAGCAGTAATAGTACTGTATTGGACCCAGTATGGTTGAGAACAGACAATTGACGGAGGAGGCAACAGCACTTGATATCACCCAGGCCAGTACGGTTGAGAACAGACAATTGACGGAGGAGGAGGCGGCAGCACTTGATTGCACCCAGGCCAGTATGGTTGAGAACAGACAATTGCCGGAGGAGGAGGAGGCAGCACTTGATAGCACCCAGGCCAGTATGGTTGAGAACAGACAATTGATGGAGGAGGAGGAGGCAGCAGCACTTGATAGCACCCAGGCCAGTATGGTTGAGAACAGACAATTGACGGAGGAGTAGGCGGCAGCAGCACTTGATAGCACCCAGGCCAGCATGGTTGAGAACAGACAATTGACGGAGGAGGAGGCGGCAGCACTTGATAGCACCCAGGCCAGTATGGTTGAGAACAGACAATTGACGGAGGAGGAGGCAGCAGCACTTGATAGCACCCAGGCCAGTATGGTTGAGAACAGACAATTGATGGAGGAGGAGGCAGCAGCACTTGATTGCACCCAGGCCAGTATGGTTGAGAACAGACAATTGACGGAGGAGGAGGCAGCAGCACTTGATAGCACCCAGTCCAGTATGGTTGAGAACAGACAATTGACGGAGGAGGAGGAGGCAGCAGCACTTGATAGCACCCAGGCCAGTATGGTTGAGAACAGACAATTGACGGAGGAGGAGGAGGCAGCAGCACTTGATAGCACCCAGGCCAGTATGGTTGAGAACAGACAATTGACGGAGGAGTAGGCGGCAGCACTTGATAGCACCCAGGCCAGTATGGTTGAGAAGAGACAAGTTGAGGAGGCAGCTTCAGCAGCTATTGATTGCACCCAGTATGTTTCCAAATAGACAATTGACGGTGGGGGCATTAGTAGGAGCAGTATTCTTTTGGACCCAGAAGGGCCTAGTACAGAGAACTGAAGTTGGAAGCTAAGAATATGCACGCTTGTAAAAATCAGTTTTTATACATGACAAAATGTTGATGTAGAGTTCAGCACAGGACAGTCAACGTTAAAAAAACCCTCTAACATTACAGCTAGTCTAGTAGGATACGGATACGGTTAAATAGACAGACAACCTCACCCACAGAATCCATGAGGTGAAGAAAGGACATTTAAAAAGGCACAGATTCAAGAAGGCTTTACGCCAGTTCCATTATCCAAAAATACGTGTCCAATTTTCATGAAATGGACACCTGACTGGCACTCACTTTACAAATTGACGCAACTACTCTGGTGTCAAACCTGTTGAATCTGGGCCTATGGCTGTTGGCGAGACATATATATATATATCTTTGTTACACCAGTATGATGTCCTAACCGAGTGCAGCACCCAACCCAATGGATGTATGCTTTTGTGTTTTTTAGTGCTGTCACGAGCTGGCTTAAAGGGAACCTGTCATCTCGGAACCCCCCCTGAACTAGAGTAAGCGTTGTATAGTGTAAGTGATGCTGAATCCGAATATGTAAGCTTTATCTTCATACTCACTTCCATTCTGACGCTGTGCTCCCACAAACCTGCAGTAAAATGCACTCAGTGGACTCTTCTTTCAGTCCTCTCCATTATGTGAGTGAGCACCGGAGTCCACTGAGTGCATTTTACTGCAGGTTTGTGGGAGCACAGCGTCGGAATGGAAGTGAGTATGAAGATAAAACTTACATATTCGGATTCAGCATCACTTACACTATACAACACTTACTCTAGTTCAGGGGGTGTTTCGGAGATGACAGGTTCCCTTTAAATGATAAGTCCGGGCAATTTATAAGTTTCTGGGTCAAGTGATATATACCCCATAGACAGCCTTATTCCACGCGTGACTGCATGAGAGGCGTGAAATCATTCGCACAGAGAAGAACCCCATCGGGATTTGCAGTGCGAGATTTTACTACTCTCATGATATCAACAAAATACCTCAAGAACAGTTAGTACCCGCTCACAAAACGGTGAGTAGTGTTCCTTGGCACGGGTGCCAGGGATAGAACCCCATGGCTATAGTTCACAAAAGGTGAAATCCCCACTTTGTGAAGCATAGTCGTGGGGATTATTTTAGGGATGGTACTGTTCTTGGGGTATGGGTTGGACGGTGCAGCGGTGTGAGGCATTAAGCTGGTGTGGAGATGTTAAATGGCCAACACACCATGGACATTAAATTTGTGGATGGGGTTCTGTTTATTCAAATGTATCCGAATTAAGTAGGGAATTTTTAAGGTGATTTTGTTTAATTTGGGGTCTAAGGGGGGAACATTACTTAATAAGTTAAATTATGGATTTTTACGTTGGGCACATATTTAGGATATTAAGGACAGTTTCTTGGACACACGGATTGCCATGCAAGACGGGTGACTGATGACTTAGTCATTCACATCAGGCAGGGGGGTGGTATAATCCGATGTAATCCAGGCACGATTCTTTCTTTAGAAAAGTCAGCATCTCAACACTGTGGCAAGAGAGCCTCGTTCTTTGCGGTGTGACGATGTTACCCGCCACACTGAACACCCTCTCTGACGCAACACTACTGGCTGGGCAGGACAGCAGAGGCAAAGAAAACTCTGCCAGTTGTGGCCAAATGTCCAGTTTCTCTGCCCAGTACTGCACGGGGTCGGTGACACTTTGGGGCAGGGTACAATTCAGGTAGGCAGTGACCTGGTGGGTGAGCTCATGCTGGTCCATGCCATGAGTCCGGTGTTGTGTCCCCTCTTCAGCAGCTGGCTGCATGAAATCGCTCATCATCGATTGGAGGCTGTAGCGACTTCTCACGCCTCCACTAATGGTGGTGGTAGTGGAGCGCACTGGTTCCCCCCCGAGAGGATGTTGTCTGGGAACCTGGCTGGTCTTGCTGGTAAGTTGAGACCAACTGACTGGTGAGTAGGTCCCGGTAGTACACCAGTTTTGCCTCCCTCTCTGATGGCGGAAAAAATTCTGCCATTTTGCGTCAGAAGCGAGGGTCCACCAGGGTGGCCAGCCAGTATTGGTCCCTCTGGCGGATGTCCACAATCCAGCTGTCATTCCTGAGACACTCCCGCAGGCACCTTGCCATCTGCACCAAGGGCAATGAGCGCCTCTCCTCTCCACTGTCCTCGGTATAGTTCCAGGGTCTGCTGGGGTCTTCCTCCTCTTCCTCTACCACCTCATCCTCCATCTCCTCCTGTGATTGAGAGGCAGAGAAGCCATGTGGCGGTGTGTGGAATGGCTGGGCGTAGACATCTTCCTCCTCCTCACCCTCCATCTGCACTTCATCCATCTCTCGGCTCAAGGCGATGTTCAGCCTTGGAGTGGTGGCCTGGGAATCCTCGCTGATGATGCTTTTCAGCGCACTTTCTAGAACATGGACGAGTGGGATGATGTAGTTGATCCCATAGTCATGCCTGCTCACAAACAGAGTCGTGTCCTCAAAAGGGATCAACAATTGGCAGACTTCACGCATCATCTGCCAGTGTGTGACTTGGAAGTCGCAGTGTGACGTGAAGCTGCCTGATTGCCCCATGAAGTAGTCTGTAATGGCTGACCTTTGCTCGTACAGGCGGTCCAGCATATGGAGGGCAGAATTCCAGCGTGTTGGCACGTCGCAGATTAGCAGATGTTGGGGCAGACTGCGCTGTCTCTGGATCCTGAGAAGGGTGTTCCTTGCAGTGTATGAGTGGCTGAAGTGTTTGCACACTCTGCATGACATCCTCATAAGGTCTTGTAGTGCAGGAAATGATCGAAGAAACCTGTGCACTATGAGGTTTATCACATGTGCCATACAAGGTGTATGACTCAGCCCTCCCTGCTGCACTGCAGAGACAATGTTCCTCCCATTGTCTGCTACCACACTTCCCGCCGTTACTTGACGTGGGGTCAGCAATTGATCTATCTCCTCCCTGATGGTCCGGAGGAGCTCCTGCCCACTGTGGCTCCGTTCACCCAGGCTCACCAAATGGAGGACAGCCTGAGAGCGCCGGGCCTGACATCGGTGGTAAGACACCGGGGCAGGTTGGACTGCAGTCAAAGCGGCGGATGGTTGCAAGGTGGTGGAGGCAGAACTTGTGCTTCCCGCTGCTGGCCCCCTAAAGCACCGTGGAGGTGACAGTGGCAAGAATGGGCCAACTTCCTGATGGTCTTCTGGGAGGATGTTGACCCAATGGGCAGTAACAGACATGTACTGCCCTTGCCCATAATTTGAGGACCAGACATCAACACTCAGGTGCATGGTCTTGGACACCGAGAGTCCCAATGAGTCGCCAACCTTTTTCTGCACATAACTGTGCAGTGATGGGACAGCTTTGCCAGAGATGTAGTGGCGGCTGAGGACTCGCCATCTGGGGTGCGCACATGCCATGAAATCCCTGAAAGGCTGGGAGTCCACAAGGTTGAAGGGCAGGGACTGAAGCACCAGCAGCTTAACCAGGTGTCCGGCCAGTTTATGGCCAATGGGATGGCTGCTGGAATACACCTGACGTCTGCCCATGGACTCAGTCACGGATTGCTGCCTCATTAGCGGTGTAGATGGCAGTGACACTGTGCTGGTGCTGGCACCTGAGGCTGACGAGCCCTGAGTTCCACTGAGAGGATGCTGCATGATGGGATCTGCAGTGTATGGTGCATCCTGACAGGAGGTGGTATTGGGGTCACGGTTCTTCCAGGCCTGTTGGTGTTGCCTTTCCATATGCTTTCGCATGGATGTTGTCCCAAGATTATCACTCCTACCACGACTGACCCTCTCATTGCACAGCAGGCACAAAGCGATGTGTTTATCTTTCCCCAGGCGGAAGAACTGCCAGACGACAGAGGACCGTGGTTTGCTGACAGCCACGGGGGGTCTTGCTGGCTGTTGACTGCCACTGCTGCCTGAGGGTGCCCTCTCAGGACCAAGGCTTTGAGAGGGTGATCTCTGCCTGGTAGCTTCTCTTCTACCCCTCCCTCTTGTGCCTCGTTTCCTTGCAACAGTGGGATGTTGCTGCGTCGATGGCACCTCTATTTCCTCCCCTGATGATGAGGATAATGCTGCTTGAGGGCCCACATCCGATCAGCGACATCATCATCAAACTCTGCACCACTGCTACTTTCCTCCGGTGGCTGGGACAGGATATCAGGTGTGGCACTGGATGTCCCTCCCTGGCTCTGTTGACTGCTTACAGCCAACACCTCCTCTGGAGTCTCAGTACGTTCCACCCGCTGACTTTGGTGGACTTCCTCCTCCTCATCACTAAAAAGTGGTAGAGACTCCAAGGGCAGATCAAGGTTTGCCAAGAGTTCCCTGGCAGAAGGTGCCCCAAAGGTGAGTGGCATTCTAATAACAGGGGACGGGGCAGAGGACTCTCGCTGACCGTCCCATGTAAGGGTGGTGTCGGATGATCCAGCCGATGCTTGACTCCTCGTTTGGGAGCTTTGGGCAGTGGAACTGGAGGATTGGGTAAGCCAATCTAGAACCGCTGGCTGTGTGGTTCTTACATGACCAGTGGGCGTCAGGGGTAGCTGCACCCTGCTGCCACTGGGCCTGGTGCTGCCACTTCTCCTACCCTCACTGCCTGCTGTTGCACTCCTTGCCTGGGAAGTGCTGGAAGTAGGACGCTTGGACATATTTTTATTTGGGTGGGGGAAAATGAAATGATGTATTTTTTTTTTTATACTTTTTTAAACTTTGTTTATTTTTTTATAACTTTTTTTAATGTTTTTTATTAACTTTTTTTATAACTTTTTTAACTTTTTTCTTTTTTAAAACTTTTTTTATAACTTTTTTTTTTTACTTTTTTTTAACTTTGTTTGTTGCGGCTAAACGGGGTTGACGGCACCCAGCAGAGCAGCAACGTGTAGCGTGTACTATCGGTCACGGGACAGGAATGCTACCTGTCCTGACTCTTTTCTCACTTTTCTCTCCCTATTTCTTTTTTTATCTCCCTATCTCTCCCTAGATCTCACAATTTTTTTATTTAGATGCCTATCTCTCCTTATCTCTACCTATCTCTTGATTTCTCAGCCTCTTTCCCTATCTATCACCTTATCTTCTATATCTAGCTTTCTCTTCCTCTCTCCTGCTTCTCTCACTAACCCTTTCTATTCCTTCTCTATCTCTCCCTGTATCTATCTACTTGTTTGGCTATCTATCTATCTATCTATCTATCTATCTATCTATCTATCTATATCTTTTCTCTCTATCTGATATGGAGCTCCTCTCTCTCTGATGTCTGGCGACGCACTGACAAGATGTCGGCGCGCTCAGGCACTTCAGGGGCTGTGGGGTGACGTCACACATCTTGTTTTTCACAGAAAACCAGGATACAAGGGATTATAGGAGTAATAATCCCTTGTATCCTGGTCTATTCTGTGAAAAAAGTACAGTTTTGCGTCGCCGTTTTTTTTTTTTACCAGATTCGTTATGAACTTTTTCAAAGTTCGGTTAGGTGACGAACCGAACTTTTGGCAAAGTTCGTAACGAATCTGGTTCGTTACGGTTCGGTTCGCTCATCCCTATACAAAATGTGAAACTATTAAAAAATATATAAAAATATATAAAGCATAGGATATAGAATAGTCCCAAATCCTCTTTAAATACTCTTTGTGAATGTTGTGTCTCTGTTCATATACAGCACGCTGGTCAGAGTCTATATAATATATAGCAGGCACCTTCCGGTTATATTTGTAAGAATTATCTCATTTAGAATGGGTTACTTTACCCTTTCCTGACGCGCTGTGCGGGTGTTACCCGTACTGTATTCCCGGTGAGTCCTCCTCTGTCTGGGCAGTCCGGCAGCACAGAGCAGCTGGATGCGCGAGCTTTTCAGCGTGCAAGCAGCGTCCCACGTGGCGTCCTGCTTTGTTCTGATGTGCGCTGGTGTGTCACAATAGGCGCTCCGATATACGGTAATCCTGCGCTGTGATTCTGTTACTTTGTATACCCGAGATTAGTGCGCTGTCTCCTCTGGTCACAATTGTTTGCAGACGTCTGTTTATTAGAAAACTCATTAGTACCATGGTCTTTACCACTTTACCAGATGTGTTTCGGGGGTCTTCACTGCCCCCCTTTTCAATGGCTTTTTCATTGAAAAAGGGGGCAGTGAAGACCCCCAAAACGCGTCTGGTGAAATGAGACCACTCTACTAAGGAGTTTTCTAATAAACAGACGTCTGCAAACAATTGTGACCAGAGGAGACAGCGCACTAATCTCGGGTATACAAAGTAACAGAATCACAGCGCAGGATTACCGTATATCGGAGCGCCTATTGTGACACACCAGCGCACATCAGAACAAAGCAGGACGCCACGCGGGACGCTGCTTGCACGCTGAAAAGCGTGCGCATCCAGCTGATCTTTGCTGCCGGACTGCCCAGACAGAGGAGGACTCACCGGGAATACAGTACGGGTAACACCCGCACAGCGCGTCAGGAAAGGGTAAAGTAACCCATTCTAAATTAGATAATTCTTACAAATATAACCGGAAGGGTGCCTGCTATATATTATATAGACTCTGACCAGCGTGCTGTATATGAACAGAGACACAACATTCACAAAGAGTATTTAAAGAGGATTTGGGACTATTCTATATCCTATGTTCTATATATTTTTATATATTTTTTAATAGTTTCACATTTTGTATTTTATTTTTTCATTTTTCTATTTTTCTATTTTTTATCTTAAAACTGGGCCCAGCCACTTATAGTACAGTTCTATTTGAAACATTGGCAAAGTATTAGAAATAAAAG
>ONZH01010959.1:0-23325 GCA_900303285.1 Rhinella marina | reverse complement strand
CGCCACTATTTTTCACGATGTGCTGTCCCAGCCCTACACCAGCACGTGTCAGAGAACATCATCCGTGACCTGACCAACGCGGTTACTGAGAAGGTCCACCGAACCACGGACACGTGGACAAGTGCTGGCGGGCAGGGAACACTATATCTCCCTGACAACACATTGGGTTAACTTGGTGGAGGCTGGGACCGAGTCTGACCCTGGGGCCGCTCATGTAATGCCCACACCGAGGATTGCGGGGCCTACCGAGGATTGCGGGCCCTGTCGCTAGCTTGTTCTTCAGTGCAGCTGGTGGCATCATCACTGATAAGCGTACACACCTGTCAACTGACAGCGCTGACAGGCTGACGATTATTGAAATGAATAAAGCCTGGATTTCACTGGAATGCAAATCCACCGGGGGAAAGCAGCTCAACATGAAGATTCCTTATGTATCCTCTCCTCTCCTCCTCCTCTTTGTACACAAACGCTGAGCCAACAGGCAATGCTTCTGAGGGCCAACTGGAGCTCTTTACAAACAATGTTTATGCAGGGCCACCTACAGGCCCTCTCTTCAATACATTTTTTAGGAGCGTCAACTACAGACACTCAAAAACAATTTTACAGGAGGGTCAACTACAGACACTAAAAAAAACAATTTTACAGGAGGGACAACTACAGACACTCCAAAACAATTTTTTAGGAGGGTCAATTTCAGACACTCCAAAACAAATTTTTGGGAGGCTCACCTACAGCCATTTGACTGCAATCTCAGTCTGACCAAGGTATTGGTGGTGTCACCGCCATGCTGTAGCAGTGTAAAATTTTATGTGCTTCACCTGCTACCTGAGTGTAACTTGGTCACTCTGGGTTCACCGCCATGCATTGTCAGTGTAAAATTTTATGTGCTTCACCTGCTACCTGAGTGTAACTTGGTCACTCTGGGTTCACCGCCATGCTGTATCAGTGTAAAATTTTATTTGCTTCACCTGCTACCTCAACTAACTTGGTCACTTGTTGGTGTCAACACTAGAGTGCGGCTACTATACCGCACACAACAGAATTGTTCACTGCACTGTAGTATATATAACTGAGAGAAAAAAAGGAATTTTTAGACTGCGGCTAATTTACCGCAAACCACTCCTTTTTTCACTGGACTGTAGTACATATAACTGAGAAAATACGTATTTTATAGACTGACGCTGCTGTACAGCACACTACTTAATTGTTCACTGGACTGTAGTGTATAGAAATGACAGAAAAACGTATTCCGTAGACTGACGCTGCTGTACAGCACACTACATAATTGTTCACTGGACTGTAGTGTATAGAAATGACAGAAAAACGTATTCCATAGACTGACGCTACTGTACACTACACTACATAATTGTTCACTGGACTGTAGTGTATAGAAATGACAGAAAAACATATTCCCTAGACTGACGCTACTGTACAGTACACTACATAATTGTTCACTGGACTGTAGTGTATAGAAATGAGAACAAAAACGTAGTCTTTAAATGGCGGCTATTTTACCGCAAACCACTACATTTTTCACTGGACTGTAGTACTTATAACTGAAAGAAAATACGTATTTTATAGACTGACGCTAGTGTACAGCACACTACATAATTGTTCACTGGACTGTAGTGTATAGAAATGACAGAAAAACGTATTCCCTAGACTGACGCTACTGTACAGTACACTACATAATTGTTCACTGGACTGTTGTGTATAGAAATAACAGAAAAACGTATTCCCTAGACTGCACTACAGATCTCAGCAAGCCAAGGTACAGCAGCAGCAAAAATGAGTACTTTGGGCAATTTATTTTGGGTCTGTGTGAACCACGTGCTACCCCTTCTGCCACCAGTCACTGTGTACAGTGTGCAGCCAAGATGGCGGTAGCTGCACTACAAGTCCCAGCCAGCAGCCTGGAGGAGACCAAAAAAAAAAAAGGTGCTTGTAGCCCTTAGAATGGCTGTTGGGTTCTTTGTGGGTGATTCCTGCCTAACCAACATCTAAATTCAGGCCCTGACAGACAGCAGCTCTATCCCTAATCTCATGAAGACGGCGTATGAAGCGAGCAGCGCGGAACCAGATTCTTATATTCCCAGGTCATCTGATCTGGCCAGCCAATCCCTGCTATCGACTTGTAGGGGCCCCACGTGATGCTAGGAGGTACCAAAGACTCTCCTGCATGTTGATTGGCTGAAAAATGGCGCCTAACATGCAGGAAGGGGAAGTTGCCATTTCCTCGAGGATAGCGATATGCTCGTCCGAGTAGCGAGCATATGCAAATACCCTAATGCTCGAACGAGCATCAAGCTCGGACGAGCATGTTCGCTCATCTGTAGTTATAGTTACTAGAGAGGGGTTGTTGATCCAGGGAGTTATTCTGATTGCCTGATTGGAATCAGAAAGGAATTTTTATTGTTAATATTATTATTATTTTTATTTTTTTGCCTTTCTCTGGATCAACTTTGCAGGCTAATAGGCCGAACTGACTGGACATACGTCTTTTTTCAGCCTCACAAACTATGGGGAAGATTTATCATATCAGAAAACTGGCATTTTACTGATACCCTTGCCACTTTTCAAAACAGGGGTGTGACAGGGGCATTGTGTGGGAAGGAAAATATATATTGGACTGAAATGTATACCATGTACACCAATGTACAGCTATGAGCTAGCACATATTTAATTCCAGGTGCAGGGAATGCAAGAATGCACTTTATGTGCCTCATCATAAATTAAGTGCATATTCCCCCAGTTCAGGGGAGAAAATGTTGGTCTTGATAAATCGGCCCTTATTTTGCTGTGTAATGCTTCCCACCCCCCACCTCCCTTCCCCCCGTGGTGACACTGATGGAGAATAAAGAACTTGCTGCTTGGTTTTCCCTCAGATTACAGCAAAAAGAAATTTGTGATCAGCTTCTTGCTAATGAATCAAAGTAAGATTTTTGAAAGTGACAATGACATGCCTCTTTGGCAATATTTTATGAAGGAGATGAGATGGCACTGTCAGCTAGGTTTTAAAAGGTCAGATGATAACATTTATATGTCTTTTCTCACAACAGTTGCTTTTGGACATCTCAGTGGTCAATTGAATAATAAATAGAGATGAGCGCATATGCTCGATACTCGGACGAGCATATCGCGATCCTCGAGGAAATGGCATCTTCCTCTTCCTGCGCCTTTTCTCAGCCAATCAACATGCAGGAGAGTCTTTGGTACTTCCTAGCATCACGTGGGGCCCCTACAAGTCGATAGCAGGGATTGGCTGGCCAGATCAGATGACCTGGGAATATAAGAATCTGGTCCCGCGCTGCTCACGTCAGACGCAGCCTGCATGAGATTAGGGATAGAGCTTCTGTCTGTCAGGGAGAGTGTTAGGGCCTGAATTTAGATGTTGGTTAGGCAGGAATCATGCTCAAAGAACCCAACAGCCCTTCTAAGGGCTACAAGCACCTTTTTGTTTGGTCTCCTCCAGGCTGCTGGCTGGGACTTGTAGTGCAGCTCCCACCTTCTTGGCTGCACACTGTGCACAGCTACTGGTGGCAGAAGGGACAGCACGTGGTCCACACAGACCCAAAAGAAATTGCCCAAATTCCTCTCAGTACTCATTTTTGCTGCTGCTTCTACTACTGTACCTTGGCTTGCTGAGATCTGTAGTGCAGTCTAGGGAATATGTTTTTTCTCTCATTTCTATACACTACAGTCCAGTTAACAATTATGTAGTGTGCTGTAAAGTAGCGTCAGTCTATAAAATACATATTTTCTCTCAGTTATATGTACTACAGTACAGTGAAAGATAGAGTGGTTTGCGGTACAATAGCCGCCATTTAAAGACTACGTTTTTTCTCAGTTATATGTACTACAGTCCAGTGAACAATTCTGTAGTGTGCAGTACAGCAGCGTCAGTCTATAAAATATGTATTTTCTCTCAGTTATATGTACTACAGTCCAGTGAAAAATGGAGTGGTTTGCGGTAAAATAGCCGCCATTTAAAGACTACGTATTTTCCCATTTATATATACTACAGTCCAGTGAACAATTCTGTAGTGTACTACAGTCCAGTGAAAAATGGAGTGGTTTGCGGTAAAATAGCCGCCATTTAAAGACTACGTTTTTTTCTCTCAGTTATATATACTACAGTCCAGTGAAAAATAGAGTGGTTTGCGTTAAATTAGCCACAGTCTAAGAATTCCTTTTTTTCTCTCAGTTATTTATACTACAGTGCAGTGAACAATTCTGTCGTGTGCGGTATAGTAGCCGCACTCTAGTGTTGACACCAACAAGTGACCAAGTTAGTTGAAATAGCAGGTGAAGCACATAAAATTTTACACTGACACAGCATGGCGGTGAACCCAGAGTGACCAAGTTACACTCAGGTAGCAGGTGAAGCACAAAAAATTTTACCCTGACACAGCATGGCGGTGACACCACCAATGCCTTGGTCAGACTGAGATTGCAGTCAAATGGCTGTAGGTGAGCCTCCCAAAAATTTGTTTTGGAGTGTCTGAAGTTGACCCTCCTGTAAAATTGTTTTTAGTGTCTGTATTTGACGCTCCTAAAAAATTTATTGGAGAGAGGGCCTGTAGGTGGCCCTCCGTAAACATTGTTTGTAAAGAGCGCCAGTTGGCCCTCAGAAACATTGCCTGTTGGCTCAGCGTTTGTGTGCGAAGAGGAGGAGGAGAGGAGAGGATACATAAAGAATCCTCATGTTGAGCTGCTTTTCCCCGGTGGAGATTTGCATTCCGGTGAAATCCAGGTTTTATTCATTTCAATAATCGTCAGCCTGTCAGCGCTTTCAGTTGACAGGTGTTTACGCTTATCAGTGATGATACCACCAGCTGCACTGAAGACCCGCTCTGACAACACGCTAGCGGAAGGGCAGGCCAGCACCTCCAAGGCGTACAGCGCCAGTTCGGACAACGTGTCCAGCTTTGCAACCCAGTAGTTGTATGGAGCAGAGTGATCACGCAGGACGTTGGTATGGTCAGCTAGGTACTCCCTTACCATCTTTCTGAACAGCTCCCCCTACTGGGGGACGGGTGACATAGTCTTGCTGGGGTGCCATAAAACTGGCAAAGCCTTGGAGAGTGTTCCCCTGCCAGTGCTTGACAAGATGCCTGCTCCCCTCCTCTCCCCCGCTAGTTGGCCCACAGAACTACGTCCTCTGCCGCTAGCGGTGTCAGATGCGAAGGATAGTTTCAGCTTGTGCACCAGGGCCTGAATATTGATTCACTCTCATACTCCTCTCCTCTACAGGAATGAGAGTGGAAAAGTTCTACTTGTACCGGGGGTCCAGGAGGGAGAACACCCAGTAATCGGTGTTGGCAAAAATGCGAGGGTCACGGGAAAGGCAGCCTAACATGAAGTCAGCCATGTGCGCAAGAGTCCCAACACGCAAGAATTCCCTTTCCTCAGTAGGCTGACTCTCCATTTCCTCCTCCAACTCCTCCTCTTCAGCCCATACAAGCTCAACAGATAAGAAGGAATGAGCATAGGTACCCTCTTCAGTCTCGCCAACAGTCTCCTTCTCTTCCTCCTCATCCTCCTCCTCCTCCTCCTCCAATACGCGCTGAGAAACAGACCTGAGGGTGGTCTGGCTATCAAGCAATGTATCTTCTTCCCCCATCTTCTGTGACAAGCGCAAAGCCTCTGACTTGTGGTTGACTTGCGGAAATGCGCACAGATGCGTCGCACCTTGGTGAGCAAATCAGACAAATTGGGGTAGGTCTTGAGGAACCGCTGAACCACAAGATTGAACACGTGGGCCAGGCAGGTTTTGTATGCAGTGTTTATATGGGTTGTTGTTACTTTGGGAAATAGTATTGGTGTATAATGGCACATGTGTGAGTCTGCCGAGTTGCAGAGCCTCCACCAGGTTACGCCCATTGTCACACACAACCATGCCTGGTTTGAGTTTCAGCGGCGCCAGCCAAAGATCGGTCTGCGCCGTGATGCCCTGTAACAGCTCTTGGGCGGTGTGCCTCTTGTCACCTAAGCTCAGCAGTTTCAGCACTGCCTGTCGGCGCTTACCCACGGCAGTGCTGCTGCGCCTAGAGCTACCGACTGAAGGAGCCATGCTCACAGATTGTATTTGAGAGGAAGAGGAGGGGTTGGAGGAAGAGGCATAATAAGTCTGAGAAACCATGACCGAGGTAGGCCCCGCAATCCTCGGTGTGGGCATTACATGAGCGGCCCCAGGGTCAGACTCGGTCCCAGCCTCCACCAAGTTAACCCAATGTGCCGTCAGGGAGATATAGTGTCCCTGCCCACCAGCACTTGTCCATGTGTCTGTGGTTAGGTGGACCTTCTCAGTAACCACGTTGGTCAGGGCACGGGTGATGTTCTCTGACACGTGCTGGTGTAGGGCTGGGACGGCACATCGTGAAAAATAGTGGCGGCTGGGGACCAAGTACCGAGGGACAGCCTCCGCCATCAGGTTGCAGAAAGCCTCAATCTCTACCAGTCTATAGCGCAGCATCTCCAGGGTCAGCAGTTTGAAAATGTGGACATTTAGGGCTTGTGCATGTGGGTGGATGGAATTGTATTTGAATTTGCGCTTGCGCTCCAATGTCTGATGCAAAGACAGCTGAACACTGCACTGGGACACATTGGTGTAGGGTGTGGAGGATCGTGGAGGTGAAGGGGTGGTTGTAGGGGGGGAGGCGCTCGTGCCTCGCAAAGCCAGCATATGACACAGGGGAAGGGGCAGTGGTGTGATCCGCAGGAAGTGAACAGCCTTGGTTCCATTGAGTCCTGTGTTTAGCACTCATATGCCTGCGCATGCTGGTAGTGGTTAGGCTGGTAGTGGTGGCTCCCCTGCTGATCCTGGTGTGGCACAAGTTGCACACCGCAGTCCGTCGGTCATCCTCACTTTCTTTAAAGAACCTCCAGACTTGCGAACATCTAGACCTCGGCATGGGAGCTTCACTCTGTGAAACAGTTGCTGATCTACTTGCTCTGGCCCTGCTTCTCCCTCTGGCCACCCCACTGCCTCTTCCAACCTGTTCTGGTGCTGCACATGCCTCCCCCTCAGAAGCACTGTCTTGACTAGGCTTACCAACCCAGCTGAGATCAGTCACCTCATCATCCACCTGCTCTTCCTCCGATTCCTCACTCTGCTCCCCCCTGGGACTTACTGCCCTGACAACCACGTCAATGTCTGACAACCGTGTCTCATCATCATCATCCGATACCTCTTGACGCACTACTTGCACTAAGTCCACACTCTCATCACCCACAGACTGCGAAAGTTCTAAATTTTGGGCATCGGGACAGAGCAACTGCTCAGGTTGCTGTTGAGTAGTGGTTTGTGTCTCTGGGTAGGGTCCTGAAAAGAATTACTGTAAGTTTGCCGTATCTGAATCCATATTTTCCATAGGGAGGGGGGGCAGGCGGGGGGGAAGGACTCCCTTGGCTAGCGTGGGTGGACTGCGTGGAAGACTGGGTGGTGGATAAATTACTTGGACACATTATCCGCTATCCACGTCATCACCTGTTCGCACTGTTGTGGTTTTAATAGTGGTGTACCACGTGACCCTGTAAGTTGCGAGATGAAGCTAGGGAGCGAAACTCTGCGGTGTTCCACTACTCCCTCATCAGTAGGTACTGTGTCACCCTGCCCAGGACCACGGCCTCTGCCCCCCTACATCACTTGGACGCCCACGTCCTCGACCCTTAGCCCTTCGGTTCAACATTTTGTGTAATCACTAAACTGTCGAATTAATATCTGAGTCCAAAAACTTATTCTCTAGACTGTAGTGTACTACACACCACAGAATTTTTCACTGGACTGTATTAAATGTATCTGAGAGAAAAAACATATTCTCTAGACTGCAGGTAGTGTACCGCACACCACACAATTTTTCACTGCACTGTAGGATATATAACTGAGAGAAAAAATGTATATTTTGTAGACTCCGGCTAGTGTGCAACACACAACATAATTTTGCACTGCACTGTAGG
Source organism: Rhinella marina (assembly GCA_900303285.1). Classification (NCBI taxonomy): domain Eukaryota; kingdom Metazoa; phylum Chordata; class Amphibia; order Anura; family Bufonidae; genus Rhinella; species Rhinella marina. The sequence goes on along the minus strand of ONZH01010959.1, from coordinate 15,366 downwards.
ATATGTAAATGAGAGAAAAAATGTATATTTTGTAGACTCTGGCTAGTGTGCAGCACACAACAGAATTTTGCAGTGTACTGTAGGATATATGACTGAGAGAAAAAACGTATATTTTCTGGACTCCGGCTAGTGTGCAGCACACGACAGAATTTTTCACTGCACTGTATTATATATGACTGAGAGAAAAAACGTATATTTTCTAGACTCCGGCTAGTGTGCAGCACACGACAGAATTTTTCACTGCACTGTAGTATATATAACTGAGAGAAAAAAACGTATATTTTGTAGACTCTGGCTAGTGTGCAGCACACGACAGAATTTTTCACTGCACTGTAGTATATATGACTGAGTGAAAAAACTTATATTTTCTAGACTCCGGCTAGTGTAACGCACACCACACAATTTTTCACTGGACTGTAGTATATATAGGTGATAGAAAAAACATTTTTTCTAGACTGCAGCTACTGTACCGCACACCACAGAATTGTTCACTGAACTGTAGTCACCGCCATGCTGTGTCAGGCTAAATTTTTGGGTGGTTCAGCTGCTATGTTAGTCTAACCAAGCCACTCTGGGGTTTACCGCCAAGCTGTAAACTGCAATCTCAGTCTTAACAAGTCATCCTGGGGTTCACCCCCATGCTGTAAACTGCAATCTCAGTCAAACTTTGTAATTTAGGGGTTCACCACCAAGGTGTGCTTGACTACAATTTTAGCGGGTTCACCTGCAATCTCAGTCACAGACTGTCATTCAGGGGTGCACCACCATGCTTTTTTAAACCATTTGTTTCTGAGCGTCACCTCCAGGCTCTCACCCACGATTTTTTGGAGGCTTGCCACTGCACTGTCAGACAAAATTGTCTTCAGGGTCACCGGCGGCCTCTCCAACAACAACTTCAAGGACGGTTACTACCAGGCCCTGGCACACAAACATTGTCTTGAGGGGCACTAAAAGGCACCCACCCACGTGTGGAGACTAATAGGTGGGTGCAGTGTGCGTCTTAACCCATCTGGAATTAGGACAGCTGGGCACTGTGCTTGGAGGTCTGCCGTGGACAGGGTGGGTGGGTGGTGGGTGCGTGTTTGCCCGTCTGGGATGGGGAGAGCTGGGCACTGTGCTGGGAGAACTTTGTGTACGCTGTGGACTACTGGGTAAATGCGGAGAGGGAGACGCTTATGCCTGCATCGCGGGGGGATAGGACAGCAGTGCCAGCATGAGCAGTGGTGTCACCCGCAGGCGGCGATGGACCTTCGTTGCACCTAGTTGGGTGCTTTCCTAACATGTGCCAGTGCATGTGCCTTGCCCATCTTGGTCTGAGTCAGCACAATTTTCTTGAGGGTCACCACCAGGCTGTTGCCCAGAATTTGGCATAATGGTACGATTAGGCAGCCTCAGAGGCATCCATGCATGCTGCCCCTGCTGTTTCCTGTCCATTTCCGTGGTGTTTCCATCATTTTCTGAGGTTTCCAGGTTTTCACGCAACCTTCCCTATGCAGAGCTTTGGTCCCCTTCAAAAAATGCTTGAGTCTCCCATTGACTTCAATGGGGTTCGTTATTCGAAACAAGCACCCGAGCATAAGGAAAAATTCGACTTGAATAACAAACACCCGAGCATTTTAGTGCTCGCTCATCTCTAATAATAAAGTAATGGAAACAATAGCAGTTACAAGTTGACCAAGTGACTACATTTGTAGGTTCGTATTCTTCACCATTGTCCTCCATGCTAAATACATGTAACTGAAAGAAATGTTATGGGTATCATGCCTGAAAACCAACTTAACTTAATGTAGGTAAGGGGTGTTGTTACACATGCAAGCCCAAAGTGTCTTTAAAAATAGATATTTTTCTAAGAAAATCCCATCATACAACCTTTATGATAGACAACCTGGTAAGTCAGGGAGGATCTTATGTGTCAAGTTTCTTAATTGTGTATTATACAGGTTTTCCCAGAAAGGACATTTTCGCCGTAGGATAGGTCAGGGTTGGAGATGATGGGAGTCTGGCAATGAAGTAGATGTGAAGGGTAATGCATACAGGTTGAGAGTGGATAAATGACAGTAAATAGAAATAAAGATACATTGTTCTGGCCCTGCTCTGAAATAAAATCCAGCAAGATGACCTAGATAAACTAAAAACCAACTAAGCAAAAATGGGTAGCTACCTAGCTAACTAGAAATACAAAGTGCATAGATGATAGATAGATAGATAGATAGATAGATAGATAGATAGATAGATAGATAGAATACAGATATAAAACAGATAACAGATATAATTTGAAATCTGTCTACATCTTCACACATTGCATAACATAAATATATGCAGTCTTAAATTCCTTTCCCTGCAAGATCACAAAAAGTTAACCTACCATCTATTATGTTGAAACTCTGCATCATAAATATGCAATTACTATTCAGATTAAGATATTGGAACTCATAAATTAGAAGGAACAGAGGAAAATAAAATCGCATTTGCAAAATCTTTTTAGATCTTACATTTTAGACGCGTTTCTACCAAGTTTGCAAAAGTACAAATAGAATGTCAACAGAGCTTTCTTTCAGCAGACGAATGACTGATCAGCTGCAGTGTTTCAAGCTGTTAGCTTTGATTTCACATCCTGAAGGTAGCAGTACAAATCACCATAGTGGCATATAATTGCAAGGAATTGCTTGGTTGAATTGAGAACCGCTAAGCCATTTCCAATTTTCATGTCCTTGATACGTGTGGTATGTAAGGAAAAACAGTGAGACATTATGTTTTGACTTTGTATACAGGATTTACTTGTAAATGGGGGGGTTATTGTAGTAGTTGATGACTAATTTATTGATAGACGAATGTAACACAATGGCTTTCTGAATAGCAACAATTCCAGGAAAACTTTATCTATTTTTCCTATTGAATTTTTAGTTTAAATGTTTTATATTCTTATAGCATTTGAAAATTTTTTATAGCGTAACCTTAAATGGACCCTAACTTTTCAAACAAGTTCTTCTCAAAGGTCATATTAGGTAAACCTGAACAAATCTGTGTCACTTTGATTAAACATTATTCACCCTAAAAACTCTTATGAAATCTCTGCCACTAGGGGTCTCCCTTTCAACAATTTTGCTGTCTACTAACAATTACTAGGGGAATCTCGTATTTAGCAGCATAGATGGACTGACTGGATCAGCTTACATAGACACTGCCCCATTTGTGATACAATCAATGTGTCTATGTGTTCTGGATTGTTCCATTCGTTAATGCTCTCTTTCCCCCAAAAACTGTCTTCTGTGACCTTAAATTATCCCCCCTTATGCTGTCATGATAATGTGTATTCTGAGTCCTAGATATGTGTGTTATGAGCATAAACAGTCTTTTACACACCAGGTATGTTGAGGATAGGGGAAAGTATTAGGATAGGACTCACTAGTGATTGGACTAGAAGTGTGGGAAAGGAAGTCTAGACTAGAATAATACTGGCAGACTATCTGTATTTGGACATACCTCTAGCTTGTGGAGAACTGCTATGTGCAAGAGCAGCATACTAGGGCATCTAGAACTCAAAATAAGCAGACCACAGCACTGGGAGAGGCTGGGATGGATCCTCACACTGTCCCCAGCAAAAGCAGAAGTCATTTTATGAGAAGGTCTAAAAATTTGTTACTTTACATTTCAGGATTTTGTTATTAATGGTCTATCCATAGGATATCAATATCTAATTGGCAAGGTCCAATACCCTGCACTCCCACTGATCAGTTGTTTCAGTGTAGCTCTGGAACCAGAATTAGGTGTGTGTAGGAGGAAATCAATGGAATCACTGCTGCAGTAACCAGCTCCATCCACTACACAATGGGTGGAGCTATGTACAGTGTTTCTGGCACCTACACTGTAACAGCTGACTGGCAGGTGTGCAAGGTGTCAGAGGATAAGCCATCAAAAACCCACTACACAGACACACACACACACACTTTTAACTATCTAATCCAGGTTTCCATTGACAAAAGCCCTATGTTCATATTCAGGTAACCAATGACACCTCCACCGTGTCTTTTAATCATTGCCTTTGCTTTGTTTCTTTCTTATGTTAACTACCGATATAGATAGAATACATATAGTCTATTTAGAAAGCTATTAAAAATTCCAAAGAGAAGCTGAATATTAGAATTAGAGAGGCGTTTTTAATCTAGCAAAACCCTATCACAAGTCTGACTTCGGGAACACCAGCAAACAGATGATACATTTGTGTCTTTACCCACATTCCCCCAAATTTTGCTTAGGATGCTAATTTTTCACAATTCAAATGTATTACAATACAGTAACATGCTAGCAAACCCTTGACAGACTGTTAGTCATATCACAACCGCTGGGTGACAATACATTTACAAATATGGCATACACATATGCCTAAAGCGGATCACAATAACATTTTTTTTCAAATCTGGTCATCTCACTTTACACGCCTTGCAATATGTCAAGCCAAAAGGAAAGATAAGGACACATCTCTGGTAATTTATCTTGCATGAAAGGCTTACTCTCCAGTAAGATTCCAGCATTGTTATTTGTCCCATCCCAGTTCAATGCACCCATGTATTTTGAACTACCCTATGAATAGCTGTTTCATGTGATCCTATACTGAACACCAGTACAAAGCTTGTCTCCTTGTGTAGACAGGGCATCATTTTCTGTGTGGTTGACTTTCTGTTAATTATAGGAAAAGATTAGAGATGAGCGAATTGATTCGTCGATTCGTTGATTCGTATCGAATCTTGGGAATTTTCAGCTGCGAAGCGAATCCGAATATTAGGTGATTCGCTTCGGCTTTGTATGCATTCGCTACGTAGTTTGTCCTATAAATTATACGCTATTGCTACGTATAAGTTACTCTATACGCTGTTACGAATTCAATTCATTAGCGATGCAGACTCATCCCTGGTGGCTCAGTCCCCTTCTCCAGCGCGTGAAGAAGACGAGGCAACTCAGGAAATTAAGATGGCGACACAGCGAGGCCCTGACTGGGGATGCATGGTGTGGGGCACCGACCCCTATGAGGAGAAGGAACCGGAGGAGATCTACGTCTCTCAATATGTCCGGCAGTCTAAGAAGTCGGTTGAGGTGCCCGCTGAGGTGTTCACTCGCTGGCTGACATGGCGGAGGCGGCAGGAGTTCCCGCTCTGCCGCGGAAGGACTACTCCCTTTGGCAAAATTCAATGGTCCCCGAGGCTGTCACCCGGAACGCCCTGACCCTCTGGGAATATAAAAAGTTGGTAGAGGAGTGGGTTGTGCAGGTTTTGGAGCACCCACGGTCCGGTGACCCTAAGCTGGAGCGCCGAAGGGGTACCGTTATTTGGTTCAGTGTGGAACGGGGAGTTGGTTTTATCGGCGATGAGGAGACGGCGGAAGAATTATATGTCAACCGCCGTTCTGTAAAGCGGCCGTATCTTCCACCCGTCCGCCACAATCTCCACGCAGGGGATTACGTGGAGTATACCCCCATGAAGAGCCTCCAAGGCCCCTTTGCTACTGGGGTGAAGCTCCTTAAGCGACCAGCTACTCCTGCAGCGCCCCCGGAAGACTGGAGTGAGGAGGCCCAGGCCGCAGAAGAGGCTCGGTGTTCCCATGAGACCAATGATGGGACTCTGCAATCTGAGGAGAAATCACAAGCTCAGCTGGAACCCCTGATACCAGATTTGCCACCGCCGCCAATCCTTCATGTGGGACAGATGACCACCAACAGTTTTGTGTACCAGCCATCAGTGGTACAATACCAACTGCCATGGCAGGTGCAGACTGCACAGTCCGCCGCTCGCGGAAGAACGTTACCATAGCCCTTACAGTCGGAGATTCTGTGACCTTGTATGCCGGCGGGAGGATCTGGCCACTACAAGGTAATGGGCAAGGCCCAAGTTGCCATGGCCCTTGCCAGTGTGACCGCCCGGTCACTACCAAGACCATCCCTGAGAGGTCAGTGGGGGTCTGCTGCCGCAGCCAGTGTCGCTTTCATGAGGCAGGAGCGCTCTCTCATGTCTTTTAGCTCCAGCAGCAGTGAAGAGGACCTGCTGGCCCTTAAGTAAGGATCTTGCAGCTTTTATGGGAGCCACAACGTGGACTTAACCTGAAGGGTGAGCACTAGTTGGCCTTTGTTTTTATTTTTGTTGCCCTGCGTTTGTCCTCACCCAGATGGGCATGGATTGTCAGGACTCCCCCCTATCAAAAAAAAGTTTTAACCAAGTTGCGCATACGTGCGCCTCATCCCTTTTTTCCCCTTTTCAGGTTATTGGGGAGCCCCTTGAAATAGGGTTTTTTAAGGAACCTTTGGTGCTAATTTTTTTACCCATTTGGATTACAATTTTACCTATGTGGATTAAAATTGCAACTGAGTTTGGGACTCTGCTCCAGGTCTATGACAAGCGTCAGAAGAAAAGAGACTTAAACGTGTCCGTGAGCATACTAGGTAGGTGATATTTAAAATGTTTACATTATACCTATAATGTATTTGCACTATATTGTTTGCACTGGATTGTTTGTACTAATGTTTTTACCTTTCAGCAACGTTTTTAAGTATGTTGCCCATTGTGTGTATTTCTTTACAGGTACCGCAATGTGTCCTCATATTCCCTTTATTGTATGGTGGATGGTTGGACTATGCACTTAGCCGGATAGACAGCACCTTACTTGTTCTACCTCAAATATACATACTGGCTCTGAGGGCGATTTCAGATCTGACCATTTACGCTGGATCTGGCCGCAAGGTGTCGAAACGATGGCGCAAGCCTTGGATCACCTGCTGGATCACCTCCTTTTTTTGATGGTTCGGGTGGCGGTGTGTGCCATTGTAAATCGTAATCCTGGCGGTCCATCAGCCGGACTATGTATTTCAGCTGTGCAGCAGAGCTAAATGATGAGGATCGTCTGGATGCCATTTTCAAATATTCGCTCTGCCTCTGAGGAGTGCACGCCGCGGCCTCTCGTTGTACGTGCCTGCGTATTACGTAATCGCGTAGACAATAGTACGCTGAGGATTCGTAAGCTATTTGTACGCTCATGCGTACGTCTTCTAAGAAGTTGAGTACATTTTTTAAATGAACGTTCGTTATTAGTGCGCGAATGTTCGCTAATAGCACATAATAACATATATTTTGTACGCAAATACAACAAATCTATCTGTCGAATATACAAATCCTAGGAAAAGTTCGGCGAATGTTCGGCGAATAATTTTTTGAATGATTCGCTCATCTCTAGATAAGATCATCATCTATGAAACCTCTTCTGGTAGATCTCAAACACCTCCTCTCCCTATCACGCTTCATCCTCCTTTGCATGCCCCTCCTTGTTTATAGTTCTGCTGGAGACATAGTTTCTGCCCTGTTTAAGGATTCTCTCCAGTGCCTTCTGCTTGTAAATAATAGGCTTTTCCCTGTCAGCTATCATTAGCAAGATGCACAGAAGAGTAACGCACACCAGCATCTTAGAAGAATAAACTGGACTCTCAGCACACAGCACTCACAGATAGCAGAGCAAGGCTTTGTAAGTCAGGATAGTTTTAGAACTCTCTTACATTATTCCTTATCATGCTGATTTCCTTCTGCCTCCTGCTTCTAATTGATTGATTTCTTCCTGTCATCTCTTGAAAGCAGGAGACAGGGGACAGGAATGTGAAAGTGCATCTTATCGAATACACTGGAGATTCTGCTGTATTAAGGATATAATTTATAAGTAAAGAACAGAAGTCATTGTTTTTCTTTTCAGCTTGATAGGATTTAGAGCAGAGTAAGTGTAATGTAATAAGGATATGTCCTTCTAATTCTAAAAAGCCAGAGGCAATAATCTGAAACGTAGGCTACATGGACTATTTGTGACTCCAAAAGAGGAGAAACATCAGAGGGGAAGAAGGAGCCGAGATGACAGACATCTCATATATTGATTATCAATTAGAACAGGTTTACCCAAGATATACACAAGACTCTCTTACCAATTGTTCTATTACATAGACAAAAAATAGCACCCAATAAAGTGCTGCTTTAAATTTGGCTTTATTAGGCTGTGTTCAGACTAACATCATGTCTTATGTTTTAACTGAGCCACAACAAGACTGATTTTTATATGAATTCTAATAGACCCCACTGACATCATGATTCCTGTATTTTTTTACAGTAAAAAAAAGATTTGCATACTATGTCATACTTATCATGACTAGAGATGAGCGAATCGAAGTTGACGAAGTGGAATTCGTTAAGAATTTCATGCAAACTTCGATTCGCAACAAAAGCAAATTTCATGGCGATTCGTAGTAGCGAATCTTTTTTTTTCCTAAAATGGCCGCAAGCACATAGCATGACATGGGGGAAGGATTTCTGGGACAAAGAAGTAAACACCCACAATGCGATCACATGCAGACATGTAGCCAATTAGCAGCCAGCCAGGTCCTGTGATGTCACAGCCCTATAAATAGCTCTGCAGCACTGGAATCCACCATTTGCAATTGATTTTAGACCAGAGACAGACGTCAGGAGAGATAAGGCAAGTGATAGAAAAACGTTGCTAAAGAAAAGAAATGAGGAGATCAGGGATAGATATTCTGAATTACAGGGATAGGAGAGGGACGATTTCTAGACAGAATCCATAGGGGATTATGAGGCAATGAAATCGCTATTCTGGTACACTGAGCAGCAGTGAGTGGGCATTGGGGTTAGCCTGTTATACAGCACTGCACTCTGTTCTAAAGGCTGTTTTGGGGTGCTTTATTCAAAGAAGCACCTCTAGTGTCCCTTGTTGCAGTGCAGTAAGAGGATCAGAGCCTTGTTTGGGGTACATAAAAAAAAAAAACTTTTTGGTTGTGTTTGGGGAAAAACATGTATAGTCCGTGATTGGCAGCTTGTAAATGTGAAAGAAATAGTTTGTTATTCGTCATACAAATAGACAAGCGCTATATAGTGCTAACTTCTTCAGTGTAGTTGAATTGCCAAAAAAAACAGTGAATCCGTGTTTGTAGGGTTGTTCGTTTTAAATAACTATTTGCTGCGTTATTTGCCATCCAAACAGAAGAGCGTGATATTGTGCTAACGTAGTCAGTGAAGTTGAATTGTCAAAAAAACAGTGAATCCGTGTTTGTGGGGTTGTTCGTTTTAAATAACTATTTGTGGTGTTATTCGCCATCCAAACAGAAAAGCGTGATATAGTGCTAACGTAGTCAGTGAAGTTGAATTGCCAAAAAAACAGTGAATCCGTGTTTGTGGGGTTGTTTGTTTTAAATAACTGTTTGCGGCGTTATTCACCATCCAAACAGAAAAGCGTGATATAGTGCTAACGTAGTCAGTGAAGTTGAATTGCCAAAAAAATAGTGAATCTGTGTTTGTGGGGTTCTTCGTTTTAAATAACTATTTGCGGCGTTAGTCGCCATCCAAACAGAAATGAGTGATATTATGCTAAAGTGGTCAGTGAAGTTGAATGCCAAAAAAACAGTGAATCCGTGTTTGTGGGGTTCTTCGTTTTAAAAAACTATTTGCGGCGTTATTCGCCAACCAAACAGAAAAGCGTGAGTTTGTGCTAACGTAGTCAGTGAAGTTGAATTGCCAAAAAAAACAGTGAATCTGTATTTGTGGGGTTGTTTGTTTTAAATAACTGTTTGCAGCGTTATTCGCCATCCAAACAGAAAAGTTTGATATAGTGCTAACGTAGTCAGTGAAGTTGAATTGCCAAAAAAACAGTGAATCCGTGTTTGTGGGGTTGTTCGTTTTAAATACCTATTTGTGGCGTTATTCGCCATCCAAACAGAAAAGCGTGATATAGTGCTAACGTAGTCAGTGAAGTTGATTTGCCAAAAAAACTGTGAATCTGTGTTTGTTGGGTTGTTTGTTTTAAATAACTGTTTGCGGCGTTATTCGCCATCCAAACAGAAAAGCGTCATATTGTGCTAACGTAGTCAGTGAAGTTGAATTGCCAAAAAAACAGTGAATCCGTGTTTGTGGGGTTGTTCGTTTTAAAAAACTATTTGCGGTGTTATTCGCAATCCAAACAGAAAAGCGTGAGTTTGTGCTAACGTAGTCAGTGAGGTTGAATTGCCAAAAAAACAGTGAATCCGTGTTTGTGGGGTTCTTCGTTTTAAAAAACTATTTGCGGTGTTATTCGCAATCCAAACAGAAAAGCGTGAGTTGTGATATTGTGCTAACGTAGTCAATGAAGTTGAATTGCCAAAAAAACTGTGAATCCGTGTTTGTGGGGTTCTTCGTTTTAAATAACTATTTGCGGCGTTATTCGCCATCCAAACAGAAAAGCGTGAGTTTGTGCTAACGTAGTCAGTGAAGTTGAATTGCCCAAAAAAGAGTTAAGACGTGGTTCTGGGCTTGTTCCTTTTAAATTGATAGTCACAGCGTCAGTCGCTGTAAAAAAAGAAAAAAAAAAAAAGGTTATATTTTGGTTTGTCTTTGGGAAAAAAAAATCAAACTTCCTCGGCGAAGCTGAATTGCCCAAAAAAGAGTTAAAACGTGGTTCTGGGCTCGTTCCTTTTAAATCAATAGTCGCAGTGTCAGTCGCTGTAAAAAAAAGAAAAAAAACAAAAAAGGTTATATTTTGGGTTGTGTTTTGGGAAAAAAAAATCAAACTTCCTCTGTGAAGTTGAATTGCCCAAAAAAGAGTTAAGACGTGGTTCTGGGCACTTTCCTTTTGCATCGATAGTCGCAGCGTCAGTCGCTATATAAACAAAGTGTATAGTGTTGTGCATTAACCCATTGTACTGCAGTTCAGTAACCCATTGTTAACACACTGTGTAGGTGACGATATTTCTGAAAGAAATAGTTAAGCCGTTGTTCAAGGCAGTGAGCAATGTATAATTTTTGGGGGTATTCTTCATTTTATTTTATTTAAAAAATAACAGGCCCTTTACAGAGGAGGGGCAGTGGCACAAATGTTTTGGGAACAGGCACAGGTCTCAGCAGAGGAAGGGGACGTGGCATTAGGGGTCACTCGGCGAGGCCACAGCTACTGGTGTCATCTAGTGGTCGTGTGTTGACCACCAACCCAGATGTTCTTGAATGGTTGATTCGGTCATCCATTTCCTCCCAGATGACATCTGAAACCCCCAGCCAAGAGTCGGTGGGTTCGTCAGACACAACCCTTAGTTAACATGGGCCCGGAGCAGCACCAGTGCCCTCATCTGTCCTCAACCTGCCTCTGTCCTTTTCGGTTCCCTCAGCCAGAGAAGCACTATATGCTATGGGCTCTGCGCCACTATACAGCGAGGACAAACTACTTGAGGACCGTCAACAGCTACTTGGAAGCCAAGAGGAGGGGCAGAAATCCGCTCCTTCCAGTAGGCGGTCAAGTACTGATGAGGAGAGTGTAGTGGGAGGTGATGTTGAGAGCGGTCAGGCTTTGTACACCGAGACAGTTGAGGAGGACATTAGCGACGTGCAAACTGTAGTTGATGATGATGTAGCCGATCGCACTTGGGAGCCGGGTGAAGCAAGGGCTTCATCATCATTATCATCATCTGCAGACGAGACTGACAGCTTGCGCGTCAGGCAACGGTGCAGGGAGCAAGTCGGTAGTGTGGCCGTTAGTCAGCGGAGTGGCAGCAGTGCGAGGTCGGGATCCAAATGGGCACGGGGTAGACTGCACTCTTTGCAGGTGCTTTCCGGCCTTGAAAAGAGCGGCGCAGGGGCTCAGCCAGGCAGCGGAGATACTACTCAGTCAGTGCGGAATGTTGGTGGTAAAATCGCCTACTCGGCGGTTTGGAAGTTTTTTGTTAAGACGCCTGAGGAGGTGAACATGGCTATATGTAGAATCTGTGGTCATAAAGTGAAGCATGGCCAGGGTGCTAATGTTGGCACCACGGCCCTGCGCTAACATATGCAGCGTCACCACAAAGTGGCCTGGGAGAACCGTGGCTCAGATGTGGCAGTCCAGTCGGCAGCAGCAACAGCAGCATCACCCAGTGGCACACATACCATTTCAGGCAGTCAAGGCTCCAGCAACTCTGCCGAAGGGAGCTGTTTGTCATTTTCTACCGCTCCAGATGCTCCTGCTCCCCCTCCTCTTATTCCTTGCCACTCATTACGGCAGCAGTCATTCACCGAGGCGATTTCAAAGAGACAGCCATCCTACTGCGCAGAAGCTGACCCTGCTCCCGTCCAAGTTGCTCGTGCTGCAGTCCCTCCCTTTTCAACTAGTGGACTCTGCACCGTTCAGAGAACTGATGGCTTGTGCAGAGCAGAGGTGGAGAGTCCCAAGCCGTCATTTCTTTGCCAAAAAGTCAATCCCAGCCCTGAACAAATATGTAGAAGAGAAGGTGGTCCAGTCCTCGAGCCTGTCAGTTTCTGCCAAAGTGCATAGCAGCGCCGATGTGTGGAGTTGTAACTACGGTCAAGGCCAGTACATGTCCTTTACGGCCCACTGGGTCAATGTGCTCCTGCCCAGCCACACAAGCAACTTGAACAGGTGACGCCACTTTCTCCTCCTCGTTGTCAAACTGCTGATCCTGCGCTAATGTCCGGCTCCTTCTCCACCACCTCAGCCTCCACTGCAGGGCCAAGTCATAGTGCTCCTCCAGCGTACCACATGTGCAGGGCACGGCGGTGTCACGCAATTCTACGCCTGGTTTGCCTGGGTGAACGAAGTCACACAGGGGAGGAACTGCTCCGCGCCATGAAAGAAGAAATCGATTGCTGGCTTTCTCCGTGACAACTAAAAATCGAAACCATGGTGACAGATAACGGAAAGAACATGGTGTTCGCGCTGCGCCAAGGAGGGCTGAGCCATGCGCCCTGCATGGCTCACATATTTAATCTGGTTGTCAAACGGTTCCTCAAGTCTTATACCCAACTGCAAAACATTCTAAAAATGATCAGGAAACTGCATGCACTTCAGCCATTCCTACACCGCCAAGCACACCCTCCTTGAGCTGCAGTGGCAGAATGGCGTCCCCCAACATAGGCTGATATGTGACGTTTCCACCCGTTGGAATTCTACCCTCCTTATGTTGGACTGACTGTACGAACAGAGAAGGCCATAAACGATTTCTTAATGATCCAAGCGGACAGTAGTACTCCCCTGTGTAATTTTGATGTCAGCCAGTGGCAGCTCATGCGTGACACCTGCCGCTTGCTCAGGCCCTTTGAGGAGGCCACGTTATTTGTCAGTCGCCAGGACTACGGTATGAACAACGTCATTCCACTGCTTCATGTCCTGGAACAGATGCTGCAAAATCTTTCTGGTCAGGGGACTGGAGACGTGGAGACTGCATCTCACGGCCACATGAGTCCGGTGGGGGCTGAACTGGAGGAGGAGGAGGACATTGGAGCACAAGCATTTAGTACTTTTTTTCTACCCAGGTGACAGAAGAGGAGGAGCAGGAGCAGCCAGAGGAGGTAAAGGGAGATGAGGAAGATGAGGCAGATGACCCAGAGACACCATGGCAGTATACAGTGGAGTTGGAGGCAGGGAGTCCCTCCGAGTCACTTGCGCAAATGGCCCGATGCATGCTCACTTGCTTATGTAGTGACAGCCGAATAGTCACCATCTGGCAGAGGGATGAGTTTTGGCTCTCCATCCTCTTGGACCCTCGCTACCGATCTAAAATCGGGGCCTTTTTTTCACCTGCTGAGAGGGAGGACAAACTGAAGTACTATAGAGACATCCTATGTAGTCAGTTGGTTTGCTGCCTATCTGCGTCGTCGTCCATCCTCTCGCAGGTCTGACTGGGGGGTCCCTCAGCGCTCACTTACCACTGCCAAGGCTGCTGTGGGGGGGTCGGAGGTTAGGAGCAGTACCAGCTCCATCAGCAGCAACTTGAGTCTGGAGTCGCTGATGAGCAACTTTCCTCACCCGCCAAGTGCGGAAATTACTCACCAGCAGCGGCGGCAGCAGGTAGACCAGGAGCAGACCCTGAACCAGCAGGTGGTGGCCTACTTGGACAGCACCCTGCCACCTCACATTGAAGATCCTCTGGACTACTGGGCAGCCAAACTGGATTTGTGGCCGCAACTGGCCGAGTTTGCACTGGAGAAGCTGTCCTGCCTGGCTAGTAGTGTGGCATCAGAGCGGGTGTTCAGTGCGGCGGGGGCCTTAGTTACCCCAAGGAGAACTCGCCCGTGCTTCCAAAATGTGGAAAGACTCACCTTTGTCAAGATGAATCAGGCGTGGATCAGCCAAGATTTCCACCCACCAACGCCTGATACATCAGATTAGTTCAGTCATGATGCGTCACCCAAACCTTGACAAATGAGACTGTATTCTTCAGGCTACCTGCCTCAGCCACTCTTATGATGCTGCCACCCGCCTGATGCCACACATCTACCAGCTGCTCCTTCTACCACTTTACCAATGACTGGTATTGCCACCCACCTCTCCACTCTGTCACTGACCCAATATGTAGCCTTCTGATGCTGCTGCCACCTCAACAATCAGGTCTCCTCATGCTGCTACTGCTGTCATCTCCAGGCTATGTCACCATACCACTCTGTGGCCTGATGCTGCTCCTGCCACCTCCACACGCTGTGTCCTAGCTGCCTCTTCTTCCCAAATTATGTAATTGTGCCACTCTGTGGCCTACTCATGCTGCTGCCGCCTCCTCCACACGCTGATTTCTAGCTGCCGCTACCTCCAGATTATTTAATATTGCCACTTTTTGGTATGCTGCTGCTGCCGCCTCCACACGCTGTGTCCTAGCTGCCGCTACCTCACAATTATGTAATTGTGCCACTCTGTGGCCTACTCATGCTGCTGCTGCCTCCACACGCTGTGTCCTAGCTGCCAATACCTCCAAATTATGTCATTGTGCCACTCTGTGGCCTACTCATGCTACTGCCGCCGCCTCCTCACACTGTGTCCTAGCTGGCGCTACCTCCAAATTATGTCATTGTGCCACTCTGTGGACTACTCATGCTGCTGTCACCGCCTCCACATGCTGTGTCCTAGCTGCCGCTACCTCCAAATTATGTCATTATGCCAATCTATGGTATGTTGCATTAAAAATTTTTTGACTGCTGCTGCCTCTACCAGGGTATGTCACTGTGCCAGTCTGTCTCATTAAAATTAACACGACTCCTGCTGCCTCTCCCACTCTGTGGCCTTGAAATGTATACCACTGCTGTCTCTTGCAGATAATGTTACTGTGCCACTCGGTGGCCTAGTAAATGTATTTGACTGCTGCTGCCTCTTGCAGCTGCTGTTACGTTGCCACTCATTGGCCTAGTAAATGTATTCGACTGCTGCTGCCTCTTGCAGCTGCTGTTACAGTGCCACTCGGTGGCCTAGTAAATGTATTCGACTGCTGCTGCCTCTTGCAGCTGCTGTTACGGTGCCACTCTGTGGCCTTGAAATGTGTTCGACTGCTGCCTCTTGCAGCTGCTGTTACGGTGCCACTCGTTGGCCTAGTAATTGTCTGACTGCTGC